>CAUJNA010001579.1:62500-67084 GCA_963377175.1 Effrenium voratum
GTTTGTGAAGGTATTTGGCTTGAAATCTGGTTTGTGCCCTCATACCATGACTTCCACCTCCAAAGTTCCAGATTTGGACAACGACGAGGAGCGCATACCGGTAAGACCCTCAGGAGGACGCCCAACAGGTGATGAACACTGGACACGCAAAATCCGCAAGGAGGTGCAAGACTTACAGTCTGAGGTCAACCTCCTGAAGCGGATTGTCGCTGACAAGGGCTTTGATGTTTCAGATGCTTTGCAGGGAACTGCGACAGGTCAGAGCAGTCAGGGTGCCAGTGGTTCGAGAGGGAATGGCGGAGAGGACACCAACAAGGACAATGACGACGAGCAGGACGAAGACCCAGATGACAGTGAACCAGAAGACGGGGGAGATGACCCTTTTGAGAGTCAGTGCTTCATCACCCTGTATGCGAAGATGAACTTTTCGTGTGTCAATTTGGTTGCTGCTTCAAACCTCACCATCTTCGTGAACCCGAAGTGGAAGATGAAGACCTTTACCACCATGTTGAGTGGCCAGGTGAAGATTTCGCCCAACTGCTTGAGGCTCACGAACGGCAAAGGGGAGACGCTCTACTGCTCCTTGTCGTATGAGGACAACATGGTGAGGGACTTTGACACCATCAGTGTCTCCATGGAGCTGAAGGGAGGTGCGCGGACCACTAAGAAACCGATGTTTGTAAAGAAGGAGGATGCCTTGAAACACCTGAAGGACAAATTGGAGGCCACGCACAAGGTCAATGCAAGCACGGAGATTGACCAGGAGATGTCCGAGACTTTCCACTCGTTGGTCAATGAGTTGAAGCTAAAACAGCACGAGTTTGAGACTTTGAGAACCAGGATTGGACCGAACTTCATTACCATTTGCCTACGTCACCTTGACACAGAGAGCCTCTCAGTTCTCAAAACATTGTTTACCAATGTCCCTGGCACCAAGAACCTGACGAACGATGAACGCGCTACTCGTGCTGTCCAGGTCCTCTTTCCAACAGTGAAGTTGGTTCAGAAGTATGTCTCCGTCCTTCAGTCCATAGAGAGTGAGACGACAACAGCCCTTCTCCACATGTTTGTTGATGAGTTCCACAACTTCAACGCACAGGCTGGCATCTTGAACATAGACGGTCAGTCCTTCCTGGAAAAGGTGAAGCAAGAGTTATCAAGCCGGAATGACCACCAACCTGCTGACCTGAATGTTGATGCTGTCTCATCCAACTGCATTTTGCAGTGAGTGTTTTGCGTTAGAAACCATAACGCCACTGTATAGATAAGAGCGTCTACAAACTGATGGTGAAAGGAAACAGTTGTCTGCTAGAGTGCGGGATGAAGGTCGGGGAAGGGGTCACCCCAATTTCGGGGAGGGGGTCGCCCCAATTTCGGGGAGGGGGTCACCCCAATTTCGGGGAGGGGGTCACCCCAATTTCGGGGAGGGGGTCACCCCAATTTCGGGGAGGGGGTCACCCCAATTTCGGGGAGGGGGTCACCCCAATTTCGGGGAGGGGGTCACCCCAATTTCGGGGAGGGGGTCTCCATTAATTTAGGTTTACCCCTATTCCACCAACCCCATTTACCCTAAAATAGTTCCCGCGTCTGCCTACTCCGAGGTCTGGAAGTCCTGCTCTTCATCGCCTTCAACGCTTGCGAGTTCTAGGTTCTGGGACGGGTCGGGTTTTACCCTGTTCCCCACCTTTTGTGGTTTAACCCTAAAACAAACTAACAAATATATCACTAATCAATTCAGAAGGGATTTTGTATAGGTCATCTTGTTTGTGTTTAATGTATCCCTCTCCCCAACTGTCCCTTTTTCCTGGTAACCGTTGTGCTGTTTCAACATGTTTCCCATTCCTAACCTTCCCACAATCCCCTTTGCATAATGGTCTGGGTTTCCATGTTTCAATGTTTGACCACAACCTCGTTCGCTTCCTATAGTTCATGCCATATTTACAATAATCCACATCATAGTATTTCAACCCACTCATGAATGGTTGTCCCTTCAAAAGTCCAGTTTGAGGATTTTCCACAACCCACCACTTCGGTTTGAAGTAGTCAATGATTTCAAGGGTTTTCAAAACGATGCTGTTAGCATACTCTATCTTTCGGACGTCCGTCGTCTTCGCTCGGCTGTATTCGATACAAGGAGGAGATGCCCACACAACATCGAACTCGCCCACATCAAAATCACGATAATCCCAACTCAAAATATCAGTATTGATATTTGCATTTTTCAAATCAAGGGAAATAACACTAAAACCCAAATCCCGAGCAACCCGACCAACCGACCCTATCCCTGAAAATAATTCTAATAATTTCATATTATTAGAACTATTTAGATAATTATTTTATTGAGTAATGTCGCGAAGCTCATTAGGCTATTACTTTGTAATAGCGTAATGTCGCAAAGCTCATTAGAGCATTTCATCCTGAAATGCTGTAATGTCCATAAGGCAATGAAGTGAAAGCATCAATATAAAACCTTTTATTTTCATAATTACTGAGAGATTGCTTTACTTGAGACATTGAATATATTTGATGTGACTTACTCCTAATAAAATTATATGTGATTTCGTGCTTTTTGTTTTGATATAATGCTTCGTGATAGTTCTGATACGACAGTTCTTTTTTCACTTTGTGTTTCACTACGCCTTTTGATTTCTTATGTTCATCAACCTCACCGTGAATTGCGAAGGCGTAAGATTTAGGTTTTAATCCGATGAATTTAGTAATGATTTTTCCATTCACTTCGTCCTTAAACATTCCTAAGACCTTTTTATTAGTTTTGTCATGACATGGATGCTCAACAGGATAGTCGCTAAAATCCATGTGTTGCTTTATATCATTGAAATCCTTATAAACATCATCAGTCATTGTTTGAATTACATAACTGTCAGTATCAGTATATATCAATTTGATGTTTTCATTATACTTCTTTTTCAATACATCATAGTAAAACTGATACATATGTAATTTGCTTAAATCTAAAATGCTCATTCCCAGGAAAATCGGTTTATCCAGTTTCAGTTTTGCTTTAGTTTTCTCAACTCCGACGAGATTTTCATTAATAATAAATCTATTTTTGAAAGTTGGATTATTCACGCATTTTTCATATCTTACCTCATTATCAACTAATTCAAAATCCATATGGTTTCGCTTGTCTTCCATAGTTTTTCCGTACACCGCGTTATTCATTAATTTAAATAAATCTTTCTCAAAATCGCTTTTGGCTTCTTTCCTTTTACCAGTGTTGAAGTCAATCCACGGTTTCAACCATGCCCTCTGTTGAAATTTGATTATCCTATGGACTTTACCCATTTTCATTCCCATTTTCAAATAATACTGTAAAGTCTTGATATGAACCACATATTTTTCTTTATCCTTTAGATTTAATATTAACTTACTTGTTTTCTCGTCCTTGGGACTTTTACCATCATAGTATATTTTGAAGACTTGCTTTTGATAATCGGAAAGCATATTCACATTTACATTCATTATTTCAGGCGCTAGTGGATAGTCAGAGTGGAAGTCGTGCAATGTTTCGGGATATTCCAAATCAACTTCCATAATATAACCGAACTCATCGTTTTCATTCCATTTTTCAACAATGGGAGTTTTCTTTGCCCACTTGATATGTTTTAGCGGTAACTTCTGGGACATTGCCAAACCATACAAGTTATTAGCATCCAAGTAACTAATATAATTTGATGGCTTGTTCTCATCATATGCTTCCCCCATATACTTATTATTTGCCACTGCTAATTTATGACTTACCTGACACATACCACCTCTCATACCCTTTTCAACCATCTCAAACATTTCTTGGTCATGCAATTGTTCTATTTCAACACCAGTTTTTAGAAGCATCGCGTCCCATGCGAAATTTGGCAATGTGTAATAATGAGCGGGGTCTAAACCGTAGTATTCCATACACAAGTCTCTAAAGTTTTCAAATACATCGGTCAGTAGTTAAACATCAGTTCTTAAATACAAGTCGTGATACTGCCCGAGTGTTCTAATCCCGAAGTGCTTCCATACTTTCAGTGCCCTTTCATAATCTTTATCACTTACATGTTCTTCACTCAATTTACTGTAAAACGCTTCTTTCGGTGGTAAAGCCCTTTCCTTAAATCTTTCAAAATCATCAATGTAGTCATAGGGATAAATACCCTTATCAGTCAATAAATCCAAATCTTCATCGGTTTTAACATACGGGTTTCTAACGCTGTATCTGAAATTGTTCTTCCAATTCTCACGCTTTTTATCATCCTCATATTTACTCAACTTCACCAACTTATCCAACGAAGAAGATAAGAAACTGAAACTGTCCTTGAAACAAAGATTTTTAAAACCAAAGGTTATAAACTTTTCGCTGTTCTGAGCGATACATTCTATTTTAGAATTCTTGTTCATTTCGTGAGCCTTGTTGATGATTAAGTGGGCATCGTAGTTTTTAAGATTATGAAGAAACACAGGGATTTTATAATATCTCATACTAAATCGTAGATTGCAGTCCTCGTGGGCGCATCCTCTATACTGCCCCGTAAAGTGGCAATGGTCCCAACACTTCTTTTCTCCTTCCTCAAATTTGTTTTC
>CAUJNA010001580.1:0-35000 GCA_963377175.1 Effrenium voratum
ACACCCACACACCCACACACCCACACCCCCACACACCCACACACCCACACCCCCACCCCCCCACCCCCACACCCACACACCCACACACCCACACACCCACACACCCACACACCCACACACCCACACACCCACACACCCACACACCCACACACCCACACACCCACACACCCACACACCCACCCACACCCACACCAACACCCACACCCACACCCACACCCACACACCCACACACCCACCCACCCACTCCCGCTCAAAAGTGTAACTCCGAAGTGTCGATCAGAAGTCTTGCTCAAAAGTGTTGCTCGGAAGTGTCGGTCGGAAGTGTTGATCAGAAGTGCCACTCACAAGTGTTGCTCGGAACTGTTTGACAGAAATGTCGCTCAGAAGTGTCGATCAGTGTGGGTCGGAAGTGTTGCTCAGAAGTGCTGATGAGAAGGGTTCCTCAAAAGTGTCGATCAGAAGTGTCGATCAGAAGTGTTGCTCAGAAGTGTCGCTCAGAAGTGTCAATTCAGCAGTGTTGCTCAGAAGTGTCGTTCAGAAGTGTCGATGAGCAGTGTGGATCAGAAGTGTTGGTCAGAAGTGTTGCTCGGAACAGTCGATGACAATTTTGATCAGAAGTGTTGCTCATAAGTGTCAATCAACAGTGTGGTTCAGCAGTGTTCTATCAGAAGTGTCGATCGGATGAAAAGTGTTGCTCAGAAGTGTCGATCAGAAGTGTTGCGCAGAAAAGTCGATCAGGAAAACTGTCGTTCAGAAGTGTTGCTCAGAAGTGTCGATCACAAAGAGTGTGGTTCAGAAGTGCTGATATACAGCGCGCGAGGTACAGGTTTCTGGAAAACCACAACTTTGAAGTGCAAGTCTGGTGCACGAAGTACAGGTTTCCAGCTCCAGCTGGAAAATCGTAACTTTGACAAGTAGTGCGCCAAGTACCGGCTTCCAGCTCCAGCTGGAAAATCACAACTTTGTTGTACAAGTCGAAGTGCGCGAAGGACAGGTGTCTAGCTCCAGCGGGAAAATCGCGACTTTGTAGTACACGTCTAGTGCGCGAAGTACAGGTTTCCAGCTCCAGCTGGCAAATTGAGACTCTGTAGTACAAGTCTAGTACGCGAAGTACAGGTTTCCAGCTCTAGCTGGAAAATCGCAACTTTGCAGTACACGTCTAGTACGCGAAGTACAGGCTTCCAGCTCTAGCTGGAGAATCGCAACTTTTGTAGCACAAGTCTGGCGCGTGAAGTGCCGGTTTCCAGCTCTAGATGGAAAATTGCAACTTTGTGTGCGCAATTGCGCTCGACAATCGCAACTTTTTGCCCCAGTATAGCGCGCAAGTAAAGCACGCGAAGTACAGGTTTTGAGCTCCAGCCCGAAAATTGCAACAGGTTTTCAGCTCTAGCTGGACAGTCGCAGCTGTGTAGCGCAAGTCTAGCGCAGTACAGTTTGCCAGCTCCGGCTGGAAAATCGCAACTTTGTAGTGCAAGTCTAGCGCGCGAAGCGCAGGCGTCCAGCTCCAGATTGAAAATCGTAACTTTGTAGCAACAAGTGGAGCGCGCAAAGTGCAGTTTTACAAGCTGAAGAACATAGTTTGTGCAGTTGGCTTGATTGCGGGCCCCATTGGCTTATACCGAAAAATGTTCTTTCTAATTATTTTCTTGGGCTTGCAAAGTGATGTGCATTCGGGTTCGTGGGCTCTGTCTTGTTTTGCCCTGAACCTCTAAAAGCAGCAATGCTCACATGTACACACAAACGCAAAAACACGCACACACACACAGACACACGCACGCGGCGGGCTCTGGAAATGCCAGGAGAATCCCACTGTGGTTCTGCTCGGCAAGCAGGCGCATGTTTTGCATCCCGGACAGAGCAATGCATTCTGCCATGTTTGTGTGAGGCCATTGACGATGACAGCAATCAGACTGGATCCCTTTTAGCCGGCAAAGACCTTATGTCATGCAAAACATTGTGCAAGGCACACGGAAGAAGTGTCGCCTGAGGCCTTTTGAAATGGCCGCAGGCAGGTTGCGCTTCCAAAGTTGAGGCTGGATGCGGAAGGCATTCATTGCATGGTTCAGAAAAGGGTGTGCGATCTAGGTGGATGAGGGCAAGACGTCCTTGAAAGTCGAGCGGGAGGCCTGTCCTGCAAGATGGGTTGGCATGAATCCCCATCTAAATCCCCGTAAAACGTGGATTTCTAATCAAGGCATGTCCGTTCGACGCGATTCCACGTAAATGCCCACAGCATCCCCGAAGAAATAAGAGCGCCAGGTAGATTCGGGCGTCCAAGAGGTTCAGATCCCTTTGCCCGCAGTCGCCTGCATCCCAGTTCTTACTGCTGCGACTCCATGTCGACCCCACGTGAATCAACCCTGAATGGACCAACTGTGGACAGCAATCCCCGTCCACTTTGGGTCCGGAACCAGTCAAAGGTCACACTTGTGTGTTCACTTGGGGGTGTCCCCCCGGCAAAAAAGTGAAGGAGTCTTTGTTGAATCGGACTTCCGTGAGTACTCAACCAGTTTACTAATCCTAGGGTCCCATAAACCTTTATCCTTTTGGGAAATGACAGTTTCTGAATTAACCAGGACGAGGTTCACTTTTGGGTGTCAGTTCGACCCTTTTCAGAAGCCTCAGCCCAGATCACTGCAGACCTCAGACTGAACGAGCCTCGTCACGAGCTTACATCATGAATCATGAGCCATATTGCAGCGGCATGAGGAAGGTTGGTGATAATTCCCCGACATTTTGTGTGCGTTGGTACTGTCAGTGTGTCAGTGACAGTATCTTTGAGATGCAAGGCTATGCCACACTTCCAAATCTCATGAAAGCCAAGAAGAAGCCGATGGAGGCTTTTTCCTGCCTGCGCACGCTTGCTTGACTATGGGGGTTCCTTTGAGTCCCCAGTGGCTATCTCCAAATCAGACCACGGCTCAAAGACTGAGCCCTGGACCTTTGGCCACCATGACGCAATGGGCCTCCAGAACAGAGACTGCTGTTCAGCAGCCCGCACAGGCGCCTGATCTCACCCTTCCCGACGTGTGGGCGTGTGTGTGTGTGTGTGTGTTGTGTGATTAAGGCTGGTTATGCTGGTTTTCAAAGGGAATGCAAAGGCGAAACCACCATCTCCAAAAGGGTCCCCTATTTTCACACACACACACACACACACGCACCCACATTATGGACCGTTTCATGTGGGTTCCATGCTAGTTATGTTGCCCTCTCAACATTTTACATGAAACCAGACGTTCCGGGGAGTCCTGAATCTGACCATCTTCCTGTTAAAGGGACCGGGTCTCTCGCGTCAGGTTCCAGATAAAAAGGGTGGGAGTTGGTGGGAGGTTTCTCTGAGCCAGGAAGAGATCGCCTTCGGGGCTTTTGCTCCTGCGCGCTGCTGGCAACGCGGCGTCGGCGGCGGGTACCATGACCCGGCGGCATCGAAGAGGTTTGGTGAGCCAATGGAGTTCAAGAAGTGGATGGCCTTTTGGCATGCACCGATATGGCAGCCTTAAGGCGCCCCCTTGATATTGATTGGGGGTGGCCTTCTTTGCTGGGGACTCACCACTTGAGGGGAAGACTCCATAGTAATAAAACCGGTTTATTAATCCGGGTTCAACATTATGCAACATGTCATTGGACAAGCGCAAAATTGTGTTTAGTGCCGAAACCCAGGAGAAATGGACAAAGCCCGAACCGCTGCCCAGTTGGAGGCAAGTGTATGGCAACAGCCGTTGAGAGGCTGTGCGCAATTTTCTGGCAGAATAGCGCGCAAGGCAGACGCGTGACCTTGACCAACCAGACTTTTCAGGGTCAAAGGCGCATCTACTCGAGCCCTGTTTTGATCAGTCAATGTGTGTTCAGTGTTCATCGCTCGAGAGGTTCCAGCTTTGAGCATGACATCCGGAAGCTTTCCACGGGCTGCTTCAACAGGCGCAGTGTGGACGATGGGCACCCAAGACAAACTCCCCTGGTTGATAAATGGGAGAGGGGTATCCCCTACGGCTCTTTTGGTGTTTTAAACATCCCGTTTGCGAACTTAAGCTGAGTTTCCTTTCGGGGGACTTTAAAGGGGAAATATGGGTGCTTCTCAAGAAACGCGGGCCGCTTGCGGTCTGTTTCGTTTCGGTTTCCCTTTGAAAGCCATCAAACGGGGTTCCCCCCCAAGAAAAAACAAGCCCAGAATGTTGTAATTAATCTTTTGCTTTGGAAGGTCCTGGCGTGCGGGAGTCCATTGACTTGGCCTCGGCGAAGGCCAAACCGCGGACGGGTCCGGGGGGATCGGAGCACAGGGGCTCTTAGTTGGTTTTTGTTGGATATCGATGGGTTCCGCTGGTTAGATTCTGGGCTCGATGAACCATTTGCCAGGGAAACCCATCTTTTTTCCAAAAGACCATTAGTTGGAAGGGAGGGGCCGCCGACGCACATTTCCCAGGCCCAGGCCCCGTTGTGTTTTTCTCCCAAGCAAGTCGATTCTGGGGGCTCCAGACCTGGCCGAGGCACGGTCCTCGCTTCGGAGAGCCCCAAAGACGCAGCTCGGCGGGTCCCGAACTGGAAGGGGTTATCATCGGCTCCCAACATCATGGGCATAAAACTAACAAGTGAAACTCATTCGGGTGTGTCCCTTTTGGGGATTCGGCTCCCCCAAAATTGTGGTTTCCCTTTTGGTTTCCCGTTCAAACCACCCAAAAATGGGTACCCTCAAAAAACCCACCCATTTCTGGACCCCAAAACCGCTTGTGACCTGCAAGGTCGGTCTATCCGAACCCCACGGGGTGGAAGCATCAGACGTCCTTGCTGTCCCGAACACCGGGATTTGTAGCTTGGCGGCGGCGTTTTTTTTCTTCTTCTTTTTTGCGTCCCTCTGCGTATGTCTTTTTCAGCCGACCCAGAACGGTGGGGATTTGCTATTTGTTGATGTTGGTTTTCCTCTAAAACCACAAAGGAAAAGGTACCCTCTAAAACCACAAAGGAAAAGGTATCCTGAAAATGACACCCGCCCAAACGTGCCTGAGCCTGGTCAGGTAGGCACTTTGCGAACACGCTGAGCCTGCGCGTCGCAAAGAGTCTAAAGCGCGTTTAGCTTATTCCCTGCGCACTCAGCATCAGGCTGTAGTGAGCATTGGAGTCTTGCATGTGTTTGTAAGTTTCTGATTTGTACATGGACAATGCTGCACTGTCTCACAAGCAGTTATGCTCTAGATAATCACACACCTCTAAGTTGCGTAGCATTGCTGATTCAACTAAACTGGTCACAAGACCGAACTCAGACAACACGAATTCAAGATGATGCAAGTGTCAGCTGGTACTGCCTGGTATGCTTCAATCCCTCGAAGCATCCGGAGCCACGTTATGGCGAGCGATAGAAAAAAGGGATGGGGGTAGGGTGACTTGAAATCGTCGCTTGAGAATTGGCCATGGCCTTGTTCGAAGGTCATCGATGCTGGCTCCTTGGGGGTCGACTTGGCGCCACGGCTGCAGGCTGGGTAGATAGGTCTGGGATTCTCCGTTTGGAAGGGACCATCCGGTCCAAAAAAATGCTTTGGGAATTTTCGTTTTGGTTTTCCTTGTAGAACCCACCACAAAGAGGGTACACCAAGACAAGACAGACCCACCTTGGGGAAGCCAAACGCTGAGCATTGGATACCTGGACAGGTGGTGCAGGTGGAGGAGCCGCCGACGCGCGCAGGTGGCGTGAAGGTGTGGGAGTTGGGGTATGGCGAGTTTGGGGGGCCACCCAGATTTCCCAACAAAGAACCAGGACCAACCGTGGATTTGTAGGAAAGGGAAGGGGCAGAAGGGAAGATGAAAGGGGGAGAAAGTTGCGCCAGGTGAGCAGCGTGGAAGAACTGATTGACAAGCTTAGGAATGAGGCGAAAGTCCTGTGAGCCTGCACAGCTCCCTGGACGCCCCAAACAAAGAGAGAGGTTTTCACCCTTCGAAAGACTAGCATTTCAGCCTTCAGCAGCAGTGAATTTGCTCTTTTTGCCCAACTGGTTCCTTCAGGGAGGCTTAAACAAAAAACTGTCTTGCAGCAAAGTGCTGTCGGAACTTTAGTGGGAGGAGTGTTTGGGCTCGGCTTGAAAAAGGCAATGAGCGCAGCGCTGGCATTGAAGGCGAAGGCAAATTCAATCCAACTCCGTCACAAGAGGAATCGTCATGTCAATGTACGCCTGCTTGCTTGATCAACGGACAACCAGTTGCAGTCCCGCTCAGTCTGGTGAGCTTGTCATTTGTCGCGCTGCGTATCCGACCGCAGCTTGTGCAGTTTCACCCCATCGAACTCCCAATGACTGCCGCAGCAAGCTCAGATGATGGCACTTTGGTATGCTGCAACTCCTTGAGCATAGCTAAGGTTCAAAATGATATGGCATGGAGAAATCAGATGATAACGGAGGTCCAGCCGCTGGACCACATGCCATGAGACATGGGGTGAACCAAAGCTTGAATGCTTGCAAAAGGCGCGCATGTGGGGCTGTTGCAGTCGATGAGTACCCCACGCCAGGATCGATCACCCACTTCTTCCTCTGAGTTGAAGTACTTGTGCCGAAGCCTGACTCTTAGAAGTTGGATGCCAATTGGGGGTTGATCAAAAGGTGCTTTACGTGGGGTGACCGTTAGGGAAACCACCAAAAAAGATGAAAGTCACCACTAAAAGGGAAAAGTCCCCCATGGTCATTTTGTGGCCAGCAAGATTGATCAACCCCCAATTGGGGAAGGTTTACGCCACAGTCAAATTGTGAGTGCCGTAGGGGCCTGATATGGGATAGATCTTGCACTCGCATTTGCTCATAGAGTCACGGTGGACCTCGACCATTCCTTCGCAACTTAGATCCGCTTTCGTGGAATTACGGCACAATTGTCCGAAGTCGAGCAGCTTCATCAAAGGCAAGGCAGAGAGTCAGCAGTCAGTTCAAGCTCTGAATGGAGTGATGCATGCATTGCCTGGCACAACACGATTGGTGGTTTTTTTCATGGGATGTCCACCAAAGGGTCCCGGATTAAAACTCACACCTATTGGTTGGACTGCTGGACTCTTAGACTGCTGTTAAGTTGGGGAACCCATGCTCACTATTTTCTTGGGCTGGGGGGGGGGGCACCTGAGAGCCCTGGCATGTTGGCCACCAGAAGTTCTATGCACTTGAAAAAGATGAACATAGAGGATCTATAGGAGAGGTGTCTTGGGGGACCCCTCCATTTGGTTTGTATCTTAAGTAGAGGCCAGAAGGAAACCGTGGAAACCGTGTGGGGTCCTATGTTGAGAAAGCATCTTAAAGCAACCAGGCTGGTAGAAGCAACCCGCCTGATTCTCCGCATGGAACACGTCTTTGTTTTGGACATTTAGGGATGGTACTGAAAAATGATTGGTGGACAGACATCCCCTTGCACTGATACCACAGGGTCGCCGTTGCATTGCTTTTGACTCACCTTTGATCCTGCCCTTTTGGATGTATCCCATTTTCCTCTGCAACAAGCACACCCCTGCAACAAGCACACTTTTTGCAGGGTGTCCAAGTTTGGCCCAGTTATTCCCCAACAGCTGAAAGCTTTGGGGTCTCAGCCCAGATAGGCTCCGGGGTGGTCCGGACCGGCCCTGAGGTAAGGTTCCACGAGGGTTCCACCAGGGTTCCACCAGATTCTGCGAGGGCTGCTGGGTGGTGCGAGCACTAAAAAGAGCACCGCATGCTGTTGGGGACATCACCTGAGCTTATAATTTTTAGGGGACCCCCAACATGGTGGGTTTCCATTCGGTTTTCCTTTAAACCAGCCACAAAAAGGGTACCCTCGCAAAAAGACACATTCATATCGCTTGGTAGGGTGAACGATGCTCAGTGCAGGGCTCGCTGTCCTCATGCAGTTCCACCGGCCTCTCGAGCCGGGTTGGGCACCCCAGCTTTGCCGAGTGCCACTCGTTTGAGCCACTTGCTCAAAACTCGGGCAAGTGAAGGGGCAGTCCCAGCCAGAAATAGTTGCGGCCTTTTGATTTCCAGTTTCTCAAAATCAGTGTCTCCCCTTTAGAAACCATACCAAATCAGGCCCCTATGTTGTTGGAATGTCCCCCCCGCTCACTACGTCTGAAATGTGGTGAGTTTGGCAGCTTGGCAGACAACTTCCAGCTCCTTTCGGTCTGTTGGCTACTCTTCCCTCTCGAAATCGCGGCTGGGGTCTCAGCACAGCAAATGAGTCGCTGACAAAGTTGCTGGAAGTGTATTTGTTTGGGGAGGACATGAGGATACCAAAATTCTTCGTGAAAATCAGGGCTGTCCATGAGTAATTTGGCCCAGGGCTCAAATGCAACAGCGCTGTAGGTCAAGCGCTTTGTCTTCGGTGCTGCCAGCCTGTTTGATCGTAGCTGCCGTGATGTCAAGGTTTCTTCCTGTTTGCTTCCGCGTTGCATGCTGAGGAGTTGGAAGGTGAGCGCAAGATCAGGGAAGCCATGGAGCGGGAAGTCGCCGACTTGGACCAAAGTCGTTTTGTGAAGTGAAACCATGCGGTGACAATGTGTTGGTGGAAAGCATTAGGGTTTGTCTCAAAATAGGGAACACGCAAAATGGTGTTTCTGCCTTTGGCTTCTCTTTAAACGCACACACGCACAACACCAGTACCTTCAAAAAAGACACCCTCATTGGCATGTCTGTCTAGTGAGCATTGGAGAATTGCGTTGCAGGTGGCCGAGCTCAGAGCAAAACTTGAGCGTGCGGATCCCTCACGAATGCCACCAGAGCCCAAGCCGCATCATGATCTTGTTTTTGGCGCACGAGCAAGTTACAGTTGCTATGTCGTTCCCCCAAACAGCTTGGCTCTGGGGGTTCTCTATTCATGCAAAGGATTGCTCCCAGTCACGAGCCGGTTTGGCCCCAGTCCCCTGTTGTCTCCCCAGTCGTCTGCCCACGACTCTCCCCACCCCACTCGTCTCCCTGCTTGTGCTTGTGATGCTTGTTAACTCGGACCTTGTCACGGCTTGTCTCCCCACTTGTCTCCCCACTTTCCCTACTGGCTCTTGTTGACTCGGACCTTGTCACGGCTTGTCTCCCCACTTGTCTCCCGACTTTCCCTACTTGCACTTGTTGACTCGGACCTTGTCACGGCTTGTCTCCCCACTTGTCTCCCCACTTTCCCTACTTGCACTTGTTGACTCGGACCTTGTCACGGCTTGTCTTTCCACTTGTCTCCCCACTTTCCCTACTTGCACTTGTTGACTCGGACCTTGTCACGGCTTGTCTCCCCACTTGTCTCCCAACTTTCCCTACTTGCGCTTGTTGACTCGGACCTTGTCACGGCTTGTCTCCCCACTTGTCTCCCCACTTTCCCTACTTGCACTTGTTGACTCGGACCTTGTCTCGGCTTGTCTCCCCACTTGTCTTCCCAACTTGTCTGCCTGCTCGTTCGCACCTTGTCACGGCTTCTCTTCCTATTTTCTCCCCACTTCACTCCTTGCTTGCGCTTGGTGACTCGGACATCGTCACGGCTTGTCTCCCCATTTGACTTGTCGCCGCGCTTGTCTCCCTGCTTGTGCTTTGTGACTTGGATGCTTACCTGGCGCGCTGTTTGTTTTTCATGACACTTTACTTGCGTTTTAGTATTCCATGACATGGAAAACAAAGCTGCGACAAGACTTGACGACAGTAGTTTGCTACCCCATGGGTCGTCATGGTCCCCGGTTTTGACCATCTGTGGTCCAATTGAAAGAGTGATGTGCGAAAGTTCAGTTTGGGGTCGGTCACAGTTTTTATTGGGGGATGACCACCTAGATGATACCCAACTGATAAAACACTGGTAGCTTGTCTTTTCGGCCTGCGGCCTCTAGCCGGCTACGCCTCTTTGAAGTTACACCATGTCATGTCATGTCATGATTTTTGTATGAGAAACATATCCTGTGCTATGATATGGCTGGTTAGGTTATGCATGTTGCCCCCTCCAACCCAGCCCGCAAGCCAGCCCGGAAACGCAAACGACAAAACGCCGTAAATACAGTAAATAGCAGCGTTTTGTGGCTGGGCTCGCGCGCGCTCGCGCGCGCCAGAAGGCCTGAAAGCCAACGGGAAGAAAGTAAGGACCGCGCAGTAAGGGAGCCAGCCACAACAAAAGAAAAACGGACAGAACAGCAGCCCAACGCTCAGCACAGCAGTTGTTGACGGTATTTACGGCGTTTTGTAGAGCGACCCAGCATCGCCGGCATGCCCGGCAGCGCTTGGCACCAACACGCGCGAAAAAGAGCCTTGCTTATACCCCTTCGGTACCTTCTAAAAACCAGTGCTTCATGGGTTGAGAGGCTTTTGGAAGGAAGTCTCGATGATGCAGACCAAGCCCCGCTGAAGCATCACCCAGGCCCAACCCCAGACCCTGATGATGTCAGTCACACGGCCTAAACCCTGCAGAAACACGATGTGTTGCGAGGGTTTCCCACATGCAAGCAAAACCGCAAGCCCGAGCTGGTGATGGCAACGCATCACGACCAAGTGCTGAGGGTCGGCGGCACACGGGCGCAGCCCCTATAGCTGAAGCTAGCAGGCAAATTGCCTAGCGGCGACATGCTACCCCAGGAGACGTAGCCGGATTTAAGGGCTGCTGCCCGGCACCGCCGACCCCAACTAGGTCACCGAGGTTGGGCCGCCAAAAAGCCGCGTTTATCGTTTTCTGCGACCGGTTTTTTTCGGTCCCTGTGGCCGGCTTTTTTCCCACCAGCCGCGGGCTGGTTTTACTGTTCCCTCTGGCTTTTACAGTTCCTTGTGGCCGGTGCTTTTTTCCCACCAGCTGGCTGTTTTTACCGGTCCTTGTGGCCGGTTTTTGTTCCACCAGCCTTCGGGCTGGTTTTCAGACACCGAACATATACGAAAATACAAGGCTAAACTCTAAACTCTCGCGATTTTGTTTATGCGTTTGAAGCACCCCCGTGTTTTTTTTACAGTTTCAGGCTTGCTCATTGCTTCGACATGCTTGACCAAGTATGGTGTTTTACCCAGTAAACCTAATGACATCCATTTGATTGCAAATTGGTAAACCCTTGCTTTCAACGATTCGGCGCATCACCATTTGAACCAACTCTGATGCCAACCACCTGCAAAATCAGACATCCCAAAAGCAAAGTTTTTGGTGCTAGTCAGGCCCCTCGCGGTCAGAACTGCACACTTTGCAGCCTCTGGCCAACATTTAAATTTGCAATCCGTCAGGCCTAGAAAAGCCGAGTTTCAGGATGCAGGTTCTGGGTTGTTTGTTTTGGTTCACTAGCTTTGGGTTGCCTGATTTCGATTGCAGAATCCCTAACCAAAATCAGTCCATTGTTGCTCGCTCTTGTGTGAGATGATGACGATGTTGATGATGGTGATGATGATGATGATCACGATGATGATGATGATGCTGCTGCTGCTGATGATGATGGGGATGGATGGATGACGATGAGGAGGATGATGTATCACTTCCATCCCCAGCATCTCTTGCAGAAACAATGCTGATAGTTACCGTGTAATTGGCTTGCGCACCATGTCTGCTACTGCGAAAATTTGGTTTGCCTGATTTCGATAATACATCCCTAACCAAAATCAGTAGAATTTGGGTTGCCTGATTGCGATTGCAGAATTCCTAACCGAAATCAGGATAATTTGGGTTGCCTGATTTCGATCGCAAAATCTTTAACCAAAATCAGGATAATTTGGGTTTGCCTGATTTCGATCGCAAAGTCCCTGACCACAATCAGTGCATTGTTGCTCACGTGTGAGATGATGACGATCATGATGATGCTCATGATGATGGATGATCATGATGATGCTGATGATGGATGGATGACGATGAGGAGGCTGATGCTGATGCTGATGATGATGAATCGAGATGACAAGCATCCCTATGCATCCTCAGCACCATGAGCAGGCATGATGATAATCATGTCCACGCCGAAGAAGATGATGATGATGCTGATGATGATGAATCGATATGCCAGCAGTCATGATGAAAATCATGTCCGCGCATCTTTTGCATCTCAAATCATCACTATTCATCCTCAGCATCGCCAGCAGTCATGATGATAATCATGACTACGCATTCCGCATCTCGAATCGGGTCTAACTGGACACTTGAAACGTACATCAAAAAGATAAGGACGATGACGAAGAAGATGATAATGATGAGCACCATGATGATGACGCTAATGATAATGAATCCATATGAGATGATGCTGATAATGATGAACAAACACTATGCATCCTCAGCATCACCAGCAGTCATGATGATAATCATGACAACGCATTTTTTGCATCTCAAATCGGATGATAATCATCACTATGCATCCCAGCCGACATGATGATATTCATGACTACGCATCTTCTGCATCTCCAATCGGGTCTAAAAGGAGACTTGAAACGTACGTCAAAAAGATAAGGACGATGACGAAGAAGATGATGATGATGAGCACCACGATTATCATGATGCTGATGATGATGAATCAATATGACAATCATCACTATTCATCCTCAGCATCACCAGCAGTCATGATGCCAATCATGTCCACGCATCTTTTGCATTCCAAATCAGATGATAATAATTAGTATGCGTCCTCAGCATCACCAGCAGTCATGATGAGAATCATGACTACGCATCTTTCGCATTCCAAATCAGATGATAATAATTAGTATGCGTCCTCAGCATCACCAGCAGTCATGATGATAATCATGACTACGCATTCCGCATCTCCAATCGGGTCTAACTGGACACTTGAAACGTACATCAAAAAGATAAGGACGATGATGAAGAAGATGATCATGATGAGCACCATGATGATGATGCTGATGATAATGAATCAACATGATAATCATCACTATGCATCCTCAGTATCACCAGCAGTCATGATGATAATGTTGACGCATTTTTTGCATCTCAAATCAGATGATACTTGCAGACAAGGGGTCGGCGGACATGGGCACTAGACACCTCAAGTACCAAGGACAGGTGTACCGCCATGGATCCAAACGCTTTGTGTATCTCTATGTTCTACGGATTTTAAGAGTTGGAACCACCTTAAAAGTCGTGGGTGGACATGGAACCCTACCCAAATGATGTCCCGCAATAGAGTTCACACCCACATCTCTTTCAAATCTTTGGCACATCACCCGTTAGTTTGCAACCTGGTTTTGTTGATTCGTAATTGACAGACCCCTGTGCTCTCTCTATGTGTTATGCTCGGCTGAGAGTCGTTACGGATCGAATTGCCTGCAGCTTTCAGGTAGGTAATGGAATGCATTTTCACTCCGCATGCACCTCTTGCAGGAACGATGCCGAGCATGAGAGATAGGGTCAGATATACAGATGTTAGTTGTCATGTACTCGGCTTGCGCACCATGTCTGCCACTGCGAGAACTTGGGTTAGCTGATTTCGATTGCAAAATCCCTAACAAAAATCAGGAGAATTTAGGCTGCTTGATTTCGATTGCAAAATCTCAACCAAACTCAGGAGAATTTGGGCTGCCTGATTTCGATCGAAAAACTTCAACCAAAATGAGGAGAATTTGAATTGCCTGATTTCGGGTGCAAAACCCCTAACCAAAATCAATGAATTGTTGCTCATTTGTCAGAGGATGACGATGATGACGATGATGATGATGATGATGATGATGGATGACGATGGATGTCAATGAGGATGCAGATGATAATGATTATGATGACGATGATGATGATAATGATGATAATGATGATGATGCTGATAGATGATCGTGATGATGATGGTGATGGATGGATGACTCAATGATGATAAGGAGGATGATGTATTACTACGCATCCCCAGCATCTCTTTGCAGGAGCGATGCCGAGCATGGGAGATGGGGTTGTATTTGATAAGTGTTAGTTGCCATGTAATTGGCTTGCGCACCATGGCTGCCACTACGAATTTGGGTTGCCTGATTTCGGTTGCAAAATCTCAACCAAAATCGGTGCATTGTTGCTCATGTGTGAGATGATGATGATGATGATGATGATGATGATGATGATGATGATGATGGTGGTGGTGGTGGTGGTGGTGGTGGTGGTGGTGGTGGTGGTGGTGGTGGTGGTGGTGATGGTGGTGGTGATGATGATGTGGATGATGCTGATGCTGATGATGATGCTGATTTCGATTACACAATCCCTGACCAAAATCTGTGCATTGTTGCTCATGTGTGAGATGATGATGATGATGATGATGATGATGATGATGATGATGATGCTGATGATGATGATGATGATGATGATGATGATGATGATGATGCTGATGCTGATGCTGATGCTGATGCTGATGCTGATGCTGATGCTGATGCTGATGCTGATGATGCTGACGCTGCTGATGATGATGATGATGATGATGATGATGATGATGATGTTTCCTTGGGGAAGCAAGTAGCTTTGTCCAAAGCTCGCGTGTAAAAGCGGCCAGTTGGATATATGATATAGTAGAGTTGCTGGAATCGAGATAGAGATGCTTGAATCTAAGGCCGGAATTGCTTCAAAGATCAAGCTGAACAGCACCAAGCCCTGCTGGTCTCAACTGACAGACCGGAGCGAGGCGCAGTGAGCGACAGCAAGCTACTCTGTTTCAGATCAGCTCAGTGCGAGCGAACCCTTCTGTAGGAATGTCCACATCTGATGGACAGGAGTGGTTGTTTGTGCATGATGCTTGCCAATCGGCACGTTAAAAAGGCAGATACCGCAGCCCTGGACTTTTGGCAGAGCTCTTTTGTGTATGACTTTTTTTAAGGGGGGACTTGTTGGTGGACATCATTCAGGCGGGGGCTTCCACTTTTGAGGGGGATTCCCATCAAAACTCACTGCCACCGAAACTCTGAGGGCTGCTCAAGTGGCCACGCTTGAACTGCTAACAACATTTCGGATTGCACGAGTCCATCAACATTTCAGCTGAGTTGCTATCCTGACCGGTATGAGGCTCACATTTCCATACCTACCCTCTCAGATGATTTCACGCGCTCAGACAGGATCGCCCTTAAACATCTGCCTTCTGCACGCGTTTCGGCTCGAAAGTTCGAAGCCAAAGACTATGACAGCGCCAGCAGAGGATCGCACGGTGTAGCTACTGTTCTTTTTGTGTGTGTGTTTCCTTTTTGAGGATCTCATTTGCAGGCTGATTTAACGGGACACCGCAAGTCAAATCTAACTTTTCAGGGTCCCCGTTTTGGCCGACAGATCCACTTGCACAGGCAAACCATGCCCATTTGACAGATCGATGTTGACATACCCTATTTGCGTGTACCCTTTTTGGGGTTGATTCAGAGGGAAACCAAAGGGAAACCACCCCATGGGGGTTTGACACATTTCATTTGACGCAGGAGGATGCTGGCGACGCCGGCGCCCACAAAGCGCTCCTCCAGTTTGCCTCCTCTGCGAAGGACAGGGAATCTTACCGCGAGGATCAGTCAAAACCAAGTGGGATTGTATTAAAATGGGCATGACCCAAAATTGGGGAGCCCAAATTTTTGGTTTTCTTCAACCTTGAAAGGGTACCCTCAAAAATGGCACACCCCCTTTAGGGGACTTCCTTCTAAACCATCCCAGTCTGAAATTCTCAGCAAATTCTTAAGCTCATCTCGATTTAAAGTCCATTGTTGGTTTCGGGGAATGGGGGGGGTCCCACCCAATTTTCCCTCAAAATTGGGGGGCCAGGCCAATTCTTCCATGTTTTGGCGGGGAAACACGCATATGAAAACATATGTTTTGTGCGGATAGTCGATTCTTGGGAGCTGACTTTGGCCGCTCTGCTTTGAAACGAATGACCCTGGGCATGAGGTAGGGACGCTGTCAGAAGAAGCTCTTTCCGAGGAGCTGGAAGGCAGGGTGGCAAAGTATGTGTACTGCTTTGTGCGATTCTTGCAGCCAGGCATCATTCGAAGCCTTGCTGATAATGGAGCTGCACTTGCCTCAGTGTGTGCATTCTTTTTTTGCAAAGCAATCGCCAATTTGACGAATAGCGAGTCTCTCAAATAGCGTCGAGCCTTGATTCAAGATCAAACCATCCTTCCTGGAGTCCCTTGAGCACACGGACATTTTTTTTCTAAACACTGTTTCCGACCCAGTTTCTGATTCCGACCCAGTTTCATGCAGATCGCAATGGGGCCAAGTGACATGGAGCCAGGCTGCATGCTACCCGTGGGATGCTTTGCGGATACTGCTGGCGCGGGGCTCAATCGCAGCGAATGTTGGATCGGTTGGTTTTGAAGGGACATCAACTGGAAACCAACGGCTTTTTCGGGCCCCTCATGTTGCGGCAAGCCCATCTGAGAGAGCGTCACTGACAATACTGTTGGTACCCTCTCAAAAGTCATGGAAGAAGAGGGGCCCCTTGAAAGAAAAGAATAGGTCTTCCAGTCTCTTTCAGGCCTCAAAATGAGGGGCCTCAAAGAACGGTTGGTTTCCTGGTCCCTTCAAAACCAAGCGATCATCTCTGTTTCTGCACGGAGGTGACAAAGCTGGAGAAGGTTCTGGCAGATTTCTGGCACGAAGCACCAGATCTGAAGCTGCGTGAAGGCCTGGTTTCTGCCGTTTCCACCGCAACGACCTGCAAAGAGATGGGCGTGCCGTTGTTTGGAGGCAGCCCCTGTTTTTGGGGGCTTAAAGGGAAAAGGCTTTGGAAACCGACGCACCTCGGCTTCCGATTCCAAAATTTCCAGGCCACGCCTGAGTCCTCTATGAGCTTTGGTTTTGCTTGTGGATCTTTGGCGGGAAGGTCACAAGCGAAGGTTAGGTACAGTCCCCTTGCCATAAATTGGTGCGGATATCCGCGTTCTTAGCTCTTGAAGCATTTTGGATGGATCATGGAGCAAATCCGATGGGTTTCGATTGCCACCAGCCAGGTGAGACCTTCGATGCTGCAGTAGAGCCGCTGAAGCGCTCGCTGTTGGAGCCTAGACGAGAAGGCAGGGCCTCAGGACCTCGCGGGTCAAAAGGCGGAAGCAGCCCCAACATGGCTTTCCTCACCTGGGCTCCTGGACTTCAAACTGCAACTTGTTGGGAAGATCGTTTCAGGATTTGTTTCCGGTCAATCAACTCAGGAAGTGATTGTCCCTTTCGTTTTTTGAGAAAACCAAGCTGACAGTACCCTCAACAAAGACAACCCCAGCACCAGGCCAAGTAATTTGCATGTACGCCAGGTGCTCCTTGGACCACTCAGCGCCTTTGCGAGCTCTTGGCCGAGCCTCGAAGTGGCTACAAATCCACAAGGACTTGCAGGGTTCGCACATGGTGTGGTTCTCCGAGTTTTTGCGGGAGAGTGCTAGAGCCTCTTTTCTGGGGTTCGAAATGGACACTTAAAGGAAGCCTCCAATCTGTTGGGTGTCCACGAGCCTTTCAAGCGTTCGTACGGTGATGAATCCCAACTGTGGGTGCTTGCGCCGACCTTGACCGCGAGGAAGTACATGTATGCACTTCAGCGTGCCATTCTGATAACAACCACGGAGGAGGCAACTTGGAAGCAATTGCCATACCTGCCATGGTCAAAAGTGGGTAGACACCCGTCACAGAGTTGTCACAATGAGCGCCATACAAATGCGGCACTCAATGACTGAGGCACTGGCCCCTCGTTCGGCTTTCCAGCCTAGAGGCAGGAAATCACGGTGTCAAATTGTGTCCCATGGGCTTTGTCTGTCCTCGTTTGAAGAAAAAGTACGTCCAGCGCCTCTCCAAATGACCACACAATACGGGAAGTGTGTGTGTGTGTGTGTTTGTTTGTTTGTTTGTTTGTTTGTTTGTTTGTTTGTTTGTTTGTTTGTTTGTTTTGTGTGTTTTGTGTGTTTGTGTGTTTGTGTGTTTGTTGGCTTGTTTGTTTGTTTGTTTGTTTGTTTGTTTGTTTGTTTGTTTGTTTGTTTGTTTGTTTGTTTTGTGTGTTTTGTGTGTTTGTGTGTTTGTGTGTTTGTGTGGTTGTTTGTTTGTTTGTTTGTTTGTTTGTTTGTTTGTTTGTTTGTTTGTTTGTTTGTTTGTTTGTTTGTTTGTTTTTTTGTTTGTTTGTTTGTTTGTTTGTTTGCTTGCTTGCTTGTTTGTTTGTTTGTTTGTTTGTGTGTTTGTTTGTTTGTTTGTTTGTTTGTTTGTTTGTTTGTTTGTGTTTGTGTGTGAGTTTGTGTGTCTGTGTGTCGTTGTGTGTGCATTGTGTGAATGTGTGTTTGTCTGTCTGTGTGTCTGTGTGTCTGTGTGTCTGTGTGTCTGTGTGTCTGTGTGTCTGTGTGTCTGTGTGTCTGTGTCTGTGTGTCCGTGTGTGTGTGTGTGGGTGCTTGTCTTTTTTAGGGGGACTCCCGAAATGGTGGGTTTCCTTTTGGTTCTCCTTTTAACCAAGCCTAAAAAAGGATACCCTCAAAAAAGGAACCACATCCAAGTGGCCCTTTGAGGGTTCCACTTTTTACTTGCGGTTCGATGGCTCAGGTGCTCTCATTGAGACCGGCGTGCAGGTGTGAACCGATCGCCGTGAACCGGGGTTGGGGGTTCGGTGATGCCAAAAAACCACCCCAGTCATTTGGAGCATTTGTCATTTGCAGGGAATGGACATTGGGACAGAAGTTGATGTGCAAGCAAGTGCAAGTAAGTGAGAGATGTTCCCAAAAGTGAAGGACCCCTGTTAGTCCTCAAAATTCTAGTGGAGGTTGGATCCAGCTTGGGTTTTTGGTTTGAAGCTATCCAACAAGTGGGACAATGATGTCGTCTTGGCCAGGGAACAGTCGCGTCAGAGACGACTACTGCAGCGGCACTGTCGGCAGCAGCTACTCTTCCGGAGGCTGAAGGCTTCGACGAGATGATTTTGGATGCTGGGTGCGTTCCGTTTTCTTGAAAGGGAAGCCAACTGAAGAATCCACGATTCAGTAGTCCTTCTCAGGTCAGTTTGGTTACCCTTCTGTCCACAAACATGAAACCCACCAGAGGGTCTCTTCCAGGACCCCTGGTTCTGGTTCCATGGCAGTGGGCAGTTTTGTTATTTCGCTTACCAGCGCCATTCTATTTTCGCAAAGACGAGGGTTTCATTTTGCGCTTCACGACGTGCTTCGGCGTCACTCGCAAGGCGCGCCCGTGGATGCTTCAGAGGTGCAAGAGGCGGATGAATCCACGGCAGAGGCGCCTGGTCTTGCATGGAGTTTTTCGTGATTGGGCCGCGGGCAACTCTGTTTCTTAGAGTTGTTGCATTTTGAGGGGCTGTCCAAATTATTTGTTGGGTGGTTTCTGGTTTAAACCACAATTTAGAGTGCAAATGATGTTACTTTACTCAGGCAATCACACAAGAGTTGCTCAATCCGAAGAGATCGCCGCGTAATTGGATGATATACCGCACTGGTGCTTCAAGTCTCTCGCTTCTTTGCTGTTCTCTCGTCAGAAAAGCAAGCTCGGCAGGTGTCTACACCTGCTGGTCGCAAGCGGAAGCTGCCGGAGGAGCATTACCTTAGGGCCGGACAACATGGGTATGGGTGGTGGGATTCATGGGATTTGATGGTGATGCCACGGAGCTATTGCCGGTAAGATGTGGGTTTGATTCAAGATAGGAAAGCCCAGTTTTTGGAAAAAACACATGCTAAGTCGACATGTTTTTTGCAAGGCTACGCATCTCAGATGCAGGAGCTGTCAAATGGAGTCGTGGAGGAATAGCAACCTGACGTTGCCAGAACATCTGTACAAAGCAGTCCTGCCCTGTGCAAGCAGGGTAAAACCACACAGGACAGCGGACACAGTTGCAGTCAGTGATCAGTTGAGGCAGTGCCAAAGACCTGTGCCACGGAATCTCATCTCAGTTGTCCACATCGTGAGTTTTGAGAATCGCAACTCCGACAATGAATCGAATCCTTCGGCAGATTGCCGCCAGGACAAAAGAGCTAAAGTTACATGAAGCCGGAATGCATGCATCGTAAGGCGTCCTGTTCAAATCAGTTTGGCTGAACATGGCACTGGTTCTGAGCTGGTATCAATCATGTGCCATACCTTTTTTTTCCAACAGGACACCTGCCATGCTGCTTTTCAGTGCGATCCCTGCTCTCAATGTCGCAACATGTGGCTCAGCCGGAATCATCCGTCCACTCAACCTGGCCTATGAGTTTGAATGGGGATTGAACTGTCCATGTCCAGTTCTCCGAGATTCAGACAATCATCCATTTTGATACTGAAAATTCATACCCTCAAAGCGCGCATTCTGAGTGGTCCTCCAGAAACAAATCTTCAAAGCAGTTTCCCTAGCAAAGCAGAGGGCAACATTCTGCGAGCATGTCACGATCCTTTGATCTACGCGAAATTTTACCAATGTGTCGCCATGAAGAGCCTGGCGAAATCAGTCTTAGATCTTGGCGTGCCGCGCTCGGGGATTTGGACATGCTTTGGGCATGCTTTGCGAATCAATGGAACGATCCTGTAATCGAAATGTGGGAGTGTCGTTTTTGAGGATTTCCAACATGGTGGCTTTCCTTTTGCTTTTAAAACCACCAACAAAAAGGGGCCAGAAAATAGACACCTCCATGTGGGTAGTCTACCCCAGGACGGATGGTTTCTTGTTGGTTTCCGTTTTGGACACCAAACGTTTGGATGCTACCCTTGCATCTTTTGCCCGAGGCTCCGTACCTGGGCTGCCAGATGTTTGTGAAGGCGCTGATCTTCCGATGCTTTGACCAAAAATCGGTGGGGGGGGGGTCCTTTAAACCATGAATAGCGTTTATTTGTATTTTATAACACATTTCTGTCATATACACACCCACATATCTATCTCTCTATATTTTTGTACATGTAGCTATGTTAATATGGTTGTCCTTTTGATTTTTCTTCAACTTCAAAAAGCAAGGTGAATCTGGGTACCTCAAAAGAAATCACCCATTTGGCATCGTACAGGTTGCCGGGCTGGCTTGCATCTATGTCCTGAGTGACAAATTGGCGGGAGTCCCAGGTGAGGTTCTGCCTGAATTGCTCAGTCTGTCGTTTTCAAATTTGGAAGGGATGTCTGGGGGACGAGCTGAAATTTCGATCATTTCCGGAGGACTCTTGAATTTGCTCATGTCCGTCGAAACATTTTTTGAGCCTGGCTCATGGATGCAAGAAACGGATAGGGCACTGGAGGGTCGAATCAAGGCACAGTCGCTCGCGTTGCTGGCAGCTCTCTTCACGCTTCTAGATATCGCTGGAAGCTTAGAGTCAGACAAAAGCTTAGATTCTCGCACCTCACTTTGGAGCTCCATTTTTTGTCACAGGTTTGCAGCTTGTGGTCGCGCACCTTCTGGCCCGGCGTCCCTGAGGTGATTCGAATTGCAGCTTCAAGAGATTGCAAGTTTGCGCTCTCGAAGCACGGCCTCGCTCCTAAGAATCCGGTCGAGAACAGTTTAGCGCCCCACACCCTATGGAACATTTTTGGGGGGGTTCTACCTGGTTTGGTGGGAGCTAAAGTGCCGTTTCGATACCCTGTAGAACCTTTCAGTCAGCATTTTGGCATTGCCCTGCGGCTGACGCATGAGAGAGAGAGAGAGAGAGACAAGGTGCGGACCTGCTTCTCTTCCTTCTGTTCTTTCTTGACGGCAGCTTGGCGTGGCGTGAGTTGGACCAAAACCTGTGGGTGGGTGTCTCGCTTTTCTCTTTGTTCTGTGAGAGAACCCTTTTGCATGTCGTTTAAAGGGAAGACGCAAGGACCACCATGTTGGATGTTTTTGACATACCCGCGGTGAACTTGGGCAGATTTTTGTGTCAGACAGTTTCCAGCATGAGGCCTTCTGTGCTTCGACGCTGTTGCGAGGCGAGGGATGCAGTCTGGGTAGTTCTCATTGAGTCGCGATCTGGGCATGCCCATTTTTTCACCTCCCTGTTAGTTTCTTTGCGGCCCTGGCTTTTGTGGCCCCCTTTTGAGGGTTTCTCAAAGGCCAAAAGGAAAGCTTTTGTGTGTGCGTGTTTTTTTTGGGGGATGTCCCAAATTGGTAGGTTTTCTTTTGGTTTGCCTTCAAAGCTAACAAAAAGGGAACTCAAAAGAAGACAGACAAATTTGAAAGAAAGAGCCACCACCCATTTTGGAGACTTCAAGCGCTCCACCCAGGCCAAGCTGTAGAGCCTTGCGTCTGGCATCGAGCTCGGCATGCCATCTGGGAGTTTCTTGTGATCCATCAAAACTCCCTGTGCCATGGTGTTGGTTGTTTTTTCTTGCTCGACAGCCGTTTTCAAGCGCTGCATGACCCAAGGTCCTGCCCTTCGCCGTTTTGGTGAGCGTTGGAGGGAGGCTCAACGGCATTGAAGGTGTGACGACCTCTATGTCCTTTGCGGCCAACTTTGAGTCCAGACAAGCATCTAAGGAACATGATGCGATTGACCAGAAAGCCAAAACCTCCAGGCACGCTTGCTGGTCGTGTTTCAAAGGCTGGTAAGATGACCACATACTCTGGATGTACTACGGATGACATGCAGACGCGAAGAGTTTGCTAGGCTCTTCACGGTCGTTGCCTCTTAAGCCGTTGAGAAGATCATTCTATTGAGGAATGCTGGATATCCTATCCGGATGGAAAAAGCGTAGCGCATTGTGTTTGTTTGGCCTTCAAACAGCCTGAAGCGATTGTTGAATACAAAGGTCGACAGGTGGCTCTTTGGGGTCAGCATGGTCGGAAAAACTATTGGTTCCATCGAGAAGCATTGGCAGCGATGCTTGTGGCAACATATTGTATGCCCTCACTCCGACTACCATGGCACCTGCCAGAGGATCCCTACAAGAGGAAAATTATCTTCCAGGTACCCTCCCACAGGTGCTATGTTATTGGGCGGGAGGGCAATATTTTGCACTCCATTAGATTTCAGTTAGTCAGCAAGACAAACCACCAGTGCACAAGACACGCGGAGGCGATCAAGAAGGTGAGATGACGGTGGTTGGAGGCGGCGGCTGTAGAGAAAGTGACGTTGATTCGACCATGGTGCTGGTGGGTACACTGGGTACACCTATTATATTGTTCAGACCTCTAAATTCCAACTTTGGGATCGAATGGCACTTCGCACTTTTCACACGAGTCGGCAGCTGGACTGGCGTGCAACTGGAACCAAAGAGAGAAGTATCTGTTTATCTTTTCTATGAGGTTGGGAGTTTGTCAGCACAACGCCGCTGAAGCATCGCGATGTCCAGCTACAGGCCATTACAGGCCATCCAAGTCTTGCCCAAGAGGGCCGAATAGTCGAAGCACTTTGTGATTGCCGTGCAATCCCAGCCCCCCCCCCCCCAGGCAGCAGCCTTCATGTGAACCCGTGAATCTAGCGGATTGTCCGACTGGTCCGCAAGATTTGAATTTAAGGTTTAGATAGGACCTACCAGAATCTCGAAAACGAATGAGCCCGAGCATGCTACGCAGAATGCTATGCATGCTGCTCCTTGTCGGAACGGGTCAGGCCTTCGCCAGCAATCTGACTTGGCAGCTGGTTGCTTCAGGACATGGCTCCACGAGCCAAGTCGCTGCAGCCACCTTGGGTCCAACGGACCGCGAGGAGATGGTGATCTACGGCGGGCAAAGCCAGCTCTGGCGCTTGGACCTCGAGGCCGGGGCCTGGCAGAGCCTCGCGGCAGCAGGCAGCGGTCCCAGCGGCTCCCGGTCCTACATGGCGGGCAGCCGGACGCTTGGAGAGCTCATCTACTTCGGGGGCAGCAACGATGCCGGCGTCTTCCGGCTCAACGCTTCAATGACTTGGGTGCAAGTGGCCCTCACGGGCCCAAGCCCCAGCAACCGCTACCGCCACACTGCCGTGAGGCTCTCTGACGGCAGCCTCCTGATCTATGCGGGCTTCACCTTCAGCAGCCAGCCGCTGGGGGATGTCTGGAAGTTGATCTTTACTTCGGAGGCTGAGGGCTTTTGGCAGGAGGTGCAAACGTCCGGCGGGGGTCCGGGGCCACGTTTGGGGCCTGCGGGAGTCGCGGGGGCTGACGGCAACTTCCTGACCTTCGCAGGCCACGAGGCCACTTGGATAAACAGAGTCAGTCTCAATAACTTAAGCACGACTCTTGGGTTTGGTGAGCGCTGCATTGACGCACCTGCACCTGCCACCCACAGCCATCCCAGGACTGGGGCGAATTCTTCGATGACGTTTGGCGGTTGACGATCAATGGAACAACCGGAGTCTGGCAGTTGGTGGCAGTCTCTGGCCCGACGCCCGGCGTCAGGACCTTCCCTTCCGCCGTGGCGGTCCCGGATGGCATGCTGATCTACGGGGGCTTCAACGACCAAAGCGGCCATGCGCTGAAGCAGACAGCCTACAACGACGTTTGGCACATGGCCATCAACGGGAACACGGGAGTCTGGCAGAACCTGGAGCCCGCTGGGTCGAAGCCCGGCGCTGGGTCGCACTCCCAGGCGGCGGTCCTCTGTGGCGTGGGGCTGATTGTGACCATCGGCACCAGCACCCACAAGCTGAACTGGCCAACCGGGTGCCCTCCGGGCTATGCCTGGCAGGCCGGTCACTGCCTGCAGTGCCCCGATGGCTTTGAGAGCCCCGGGGGCTGTAACCTTTGCCAAGCTTCGGAGCCTTCGGAGCCTTCGGAGGTCTTGGCCAACCTCTCCACCCCCAGCCTCGAAATCTCCTTCTTGGATGAAGAGGTCCGCCTGAAGCTTCAGGTCCCCCAGGTCTCGGCGAACCTGACCTGGAACTTCCAACTCAGTGCCTCGAAGGAGTTCCAAGTTGGCCCATGCCTTGGCTGGGCTGAGTCCGAGTCCGAAACAAATCTTTCCACGACCTATCAGGCCTTTGCGCCTTTCCAGGAGCTGCAGGCCTGTCTCAATTCCACGAATTCCACGAACGCGACCGTCAGCGATGCCACACACACGACCACGCCGGCGCCGCGTGATACCAACGTTCTGGTTCAAGATGCCTTCCTGGCCGTGTACCTGCTGGGGTCCGAATCCAGACGCTCGCAGAGTGGGTCATCCCGGTGACACTCCAGGCTTGCCCCAGCGGTTACAAGTCTGTGGCCGTCGGCTGCCTCCCAAGCCTGGCCCACGCTCTGCCACGGCTTCCCAGCCCAGCTTCCAGACTTCCCTTCCGGAGAGCTCCATGCTTCGACTGAGCTTCGAGGCAGATCTCCCGACAGTCGCGGAGAACATCTCGCTGGGCTTTCGCGCTCGTCTTGGTTCGGATGAGGGCCAAACGGATTGCAAGGCTTGGAACCAGACCGGGCAAGGTCGATTCGTTCTGGAGCTGAGCGTCGCCGAGCTCGACGACTGCAAGTTGAACGTTTCGACCACGGCAGACTACGTGGCTTGGAGTGGAGTGGCCACGCTGGCCCTTCTGGGGGACTTCTATGACAAACCGGTCGCCTTGTGGATCTTCCCAGTGACCTTCCGCTTCGACCGCCTCATGCACGCCTTCTCCTCCCTCGAAGCGGCGGGCCACCGGGAGGTGGTGGCGGAGGAGGAGGTGATCTACGCCGGAGCCCTGAACACTACGCTGGCCTTGTACGAGTCCGACTTCACTGCCCCTAAGCAGCAGGCCGTCTACTTTGTCTGGGAGCGGGCCTTCGTGGAGCTTGGGCTGGGCCCAGTGTCCGTGGTTGCGAACGTGGACCTGGTGTGGCTCGCGGCATCCAGCGATGCCTCAGCGCCGATAGTCACCACCTCAGACCTCACAGCAGCTTGGGATTTTTGCGGCCAGGAGCGACACGCGCGAAACGCTTCTAAGGTCCACAACCTCACGGATTCCATGATCTACCTTGCGGCTTCGCCGTCGAGCCGGCGCTTCAGTGTGCAGCTGGAGGCAAGGGGACATGAGCAAGGATAAAGAGATCATGCTGATCATATCTGATCATGGTGATCACCCGCGTGTGCCAGGTCTGCGATGCCTGCTTCCTGCACGTCTTGGCGACCATCGACTCCATCGGCCGCCGGCTGAGCGAGAGGCGGCTGAAGGTGCCCCAGAAACTCTTCGAAAGCTTGCCCATCGTGGTGAAGGCCAAACCCCCCATCCGAGTGTCAAGAGTTTGCGAAGTCAGAAATTAGTGGATGGCAGAAACAAGCAGCCAGTGAAGGTGCCGAGCTCCACGACCTCCACGAGCTCCGGGCCCTCCACCAGCTCTTCCAGCCTTGGGGGATTCTCGGGCTCCTTCGAGCTCACCGTGGCGGATCCTCAAGCCTTTGTGGAAGCACCTCAGGCAGGGGGCCCCAAACCAGTGAAGAGACATTCATAGACATTATTTTTGTGTTCTCTTGATTCAAATTCGTAAAAACAAGACTTGAAGGTCTGTATAGATTTGGTTTTCAGGGATGGGTTTACGGTTGTTCTTCCAAAAAGGTTTGAGCTTGTGAGAATTATGAAACATGAGAGAAGTTACCATTCACCCTTCATCATCGACCGTCTTTCCAGGGAGAGCTCGCTTGCCAGGTCCGGTGGTCGCTGGCGCAGGCCTTGGGCATTCTTTGGGGCCTGGAACTCCAGGTGCACCTGGCGATCTTGGACCGCCCCGCTGACCCAGGCAACTCTTCGTGTTTTTGTCTTCCCCCCACTTTTTTTGTTTTCTTTTGTTTTTAGCAGTTCCTGACTCTGCCCCGTCCCCAGGCAGTCGTCGTCTTGCCGGGCTGGTCGCCGTTCGCTTCCACGCGCCCTCGGCCTCGTCAGAAGAGTTGGAAGAGCTCGAGGCAGAGGTGAGGGTCCAACTAGAAGAGCCTGGCTTCCCGGCAGTCCACTTTCTTTTCGCAGAGCTTGGGCCCTCAGGGCTTTTGGGTGGGTTCAGGGTTAAGAGTTCATAGGCCCTGCCCGGACACTCCCTCCCCTCCCCCTCTTTCCGGATAAGTGATGCCCTCTCGGCGTCTCTTGGAATTTTTCGTGGGCTCCCAGGCTTTGCATCGGACATGGTGGAGCGGATGAACCATGCGCTCCAGGAGCTTCCCAACGCGTCCCAGTACCAGATCATGTCCATTCAAAACCTTGAGGCAGAAGTTACTCTCCCCTCGACCTCTTCAGAGACTTCGGAGCACGCTTCGGAGTCTTCGGAGCCCAGTCCTTCGGGAGCGGGTCTGGAGCTGGTTTTCGGTGCTGTCGGTGCCATCTTCTTCTTCATTGTGGGCATGTGCTGCATGCGCGCCTGCTCAAGGCACGAGAAAGTGCAGCCACAGCCACCTCCTGGCATCTCGGTGCCTTGCCCTGCGGGCGAAGCTAAAGAGCTGCCCATGCCACCAGCGCCAGCAGACCGTCCGGCGGTCCTCCGGAGCTCTTGTGAGTGGGTCGGGTCCGAAGTCTGAACCTTGAATCATTGAATCAACCATCGAATACATTTGTCTTCTCAGCTGTTGACTGCGTTTGGTCATCAGCGACTTTTCGCTTACGCAAGTTTGTCGCCCTGGGATCTCCCGGGACCGCATGCCAAGTGTGCGGCTCACTGGGCTGCCCGGGCGACGGAGCTTCAAAGACCTTTCGGGGCAACTGCTTTCTCCGCTGATGGATCGCAAGAAAATCTCGGGCGGGCGCTTGGCACATTGGGGCTCGAGATCAGAGGTTGCTATGCTGCACTGCTACGCTATACAGTGCTAATTATACTCTACTAGGCGTTATTTAGGCTGCACTATACTCACTCATACGCTATATTATGTTCCACTTTGTGCATTGTATTCTCTGGTGCTGTAGTCTCTTCATACTGTGGTGGCGTCGGCTTTTTGGCTGGCTTTTGGCTGGGTTTGGCTGGCTTGGACCCTTTTTTCCCTGTTTTTTTAGCTCGCCTTGCAGAAACGCAGCTGCGGGGCATTTTCTTTTTAGAGACCCCCCACCCCCCAATTTTTTGGGGGTTGTGTTCCTTTTGGCTTCCCGGTTTACTTGGATGTACTCATGGTAAGGTCTCAAGCAGCAACTTTGAGACAATTCCAAGGGCTCCTATTGGTGAAATGGCAATGGACCGTGGAATACGGTGGGTCTAAAGGCACACGATCCTATGCCTAGGCGCTGCCGTTGAGTAGACATGGGTGGACCAGCTGTGCCAGACTCTGCGCTAATGCAGCCAAGCAGCCAAAGAGCGGCTTGTGCCAAACCTCTGTCTTGGAAAAGTGCGTTTCGATAACATGTTGGTATTTTCTCTAGTTCTCCATTATTCCACGTGGGTGTGCAAAACACCAGCGAGGGACTGTTGCACTGCAGATGAGACGGTGCTATTGTTTGACTCGTCTTGGATCAAGGCTATGTGCCGGACTTTCATTTGCAGCACTGCATGAGATCGCGGAGGCATGGTACAATGGGGCTGTTTTGTGGATTGGCTAGTCGACAGAGGCTTGCAGGGCTCAAGTGATGATACTTGCCACGTGGCCAGCCTGACCCGTCTCCACAGCAAACATAAAGGCATATCCCGCATCTGATTCAAAAGACCCGGCCCAAGACTTCAAGCATGCATTCTACTTTGCCCGTAGCCGTGTTGATTGAAACGGCTGCCAAATCCAAGTCTTTGCGACCTTTCAGCTTTGCGCTGCGAGCCTGCAGCCTTTGCTATGGCACATGTCCGGCGAGCTTTGCAGCAATCATCGCGACTGTGGTCTGCGCGTCAGGCGGCACTGGCATCAAGATGGTCTAATGCCTTCCCGAGTTTCCAGTCAAGGAGCGCAAACAGTGTGACTCTTTTCGGGCACGTGGACAGTGTACTGCAGATACTGTGGCCACTCATCACTCACCATGCCACAGGATGTAAGAGGTGCACAAAGCTGCGCCGCTGAAAAGCAAGCCACTTTGGCAGCACCAGAAGTTCAGCCTCGGAAGGCCTCAGCCATCAAGGACCCCGGCAAGAACTAGTCGTTGGTCTTGACAACGTGACATGCATTCATAAGGCTGTGGACATCTAGGACACGGCTACTGATGGCTACTGCCTTCAATGCAGGACAGCAAGCGCAAAGCTGCAGAGAAGAGCTCTGACAAAGTTAGCAAACTTAGCAAAGACAGCAAAGACGTCAAAGATGCAAAGGTCGAGGAGCGCAAACAGTGTGACTCCTTTTGGGCACGTGGACAGTGTACTGCAGATACTGTGGCCACTCATCACTTACCATGCCACAGGATGCAAGAGGTGCACAAAGCTGCGCCGCTGAAAAGCAAGCCACTTTGGCAGCACCAGAAGTTCAGCCACGGAAGGCCTCAGCCATCAAGGACCCCGGCAAGAACTAGTCGTTGGTCTTGACAACGTGACATGCATTCATAAGGCTGTGGACATCTAGGACACGGCTACTGATGGCTACTGCCTTCAATGCAGGACAGCAAGCGCAAAGCTGCAGAGAAGAGCTCTGACAAAGTTAGCAAACTTAGCAAAGACGGCAAAGACGTCAAAGATGCAAAGGTCGAGGAGCGCAAACAGTGTGACTCTTTTCGGGCACGTGGACAGTGTACTGCAGATACTGTGGCCACTCATCACTTACCATGCAACAGGATGCAAGAGGTGCACAAAGCTGCGCCGCTGAAAAGCAAGCCACTTTGGCAGCACCAGAAGTTCAGCCACGGAAGGCCTCAGCCATCAAGGACCCCGGCAAGAACTAGTCGTTGGTCTTGACAACGTGACATGCATTCATAAGGCTGTGGACATCTAGGACACGGCTACTGATGGCTACTGCCTTCAATGCAGGACAGCAAGCGCAAAGCTGCAGAGAAGAGCTCTGACAAAGTTAGCAAACGTAGCAAAGACGGCAAAGACGTCAAAGATGCAAAGGTCGAGGAGCGCAAACAGTGTGACTCTTTTCGGGCACGTGGACAGTGTACTGCAGATACTGTGGCCACTCATCACTTACCATGCCACAGGATGCAAGAGGTGCACAAAGCTGCGCCGCTGAAAAGCAAGCCACTTTGGCAGCACCAGAAGTTCAGCCACGGAAGGCCTCAGCCATCAAGGACCCCCGCAAGAACTAGGTCGTTGGTCTTGAGCACTAGCGTATGAATTGTTCGCATTCATGAGGCTGCGGACTAGGACACGGCTACTGACACGCCTACTGCCTTTTGCTGCAGGTCAGCAAGCGCAAAGCTGCAGAGAAGAGCTCTGACAAAGTCAGCAAAGTTAGCAAAGTTAGCAAAGTTCGCAAAGACGTCAAGGATGCAAAGGTTGATGAGGAGCGCAAACAGTGCGACGACTTTGGGGCTGGTAGGATGGCAAAGGAGCGATAGAATTGCGACTCCCTGGGCCACATAAGTGCAGAGAAGTTGGGCGAAGCACTCACTGTGCCGCAGGAAAGAGGTGCACAAAGCTGCACCGCCCAAGACTTGCAAAGAAGCGCAAAGTCAGCTGAGGAGAAGCAGGAGCCATAGCAGCCGCGCTGACGCCCCTGGAAAGCCAGGGAATTGGACAATGCGTTTGTGAGCAATGCAGCCTTGACAGCTTAAAACTAACGATTGCAAGATCCTTTCAAATACAACGAAGTTTGTTTGCAGCAAAAGGGGCAACAGTCAATTCCCTGGGTGCATTGCACAGTATCAATTGCAAGTCGTGAAGCAATTTCATGCAGCAAGTGAAAGGTTGGGTTTTAGTGGGTGTGCTCCTTTGGTGAAAAGGGACACTGAAGTGAAAGGAAAAACCCCTATCTTTGGGCATCAATTGCTGAACCATCGCCCTCAGAGGAGCTTTGGGAAAGAACATGGGAAGAGGTGTGGACACAGGCTGCGTTGGGTTTTCAACCCCTCTGCTTCCTTTTTATCACGTACATTATTATTGTTATTGTGTTGATTTTGTGGGGCCTGTGGGGGCTTCAAACAGTCCCAACCTGAAGCAGGCAGGCTGTTGACTCGTTGACTCTGCTTTTGCGCGGAACAGAGAGTGCAGGCAGATGCCATAGGGAGAGCTGACGAACTCAGAAAGGCCTTGGCTTTCCAAGTATTGATGCAGTGTGAAAGCAACGTTGGTGACCCAGGTCTACAAAAAAGCTAGACTGAAGTTCAAATCCAGATTGATAGCACAAACATAGACTATCAATGAATGCATTTCAAAGTATACCAGCATATTCCCCAGATAGCAAGAGAGTGGTGTCAGCCAAGAGACACGTGCCATAGCCGATGATTCAGTGGATTGCTTAACACGCCGCCTCTCAAATGGCTTCGCCACCGCACAATGATAGCCGCAAGAAAGCGCTCGGGAAGACTGCGGGAAGACTACGGCTAGTCGGCCTGTTGCAGAACCCTGCAGCAGCGCCCGGCGCAAGTCTTCTGAGTCTCGGTGTCTTGCAGCAGCACCCTGCAACAGCGCAGGTGAAACTTTTTGTTTCGGCCGCGGGGATTGGTCACGTTGGTCATGGCACTCAATATCGCGATCATCTCGCCCTCCATGAGCGGTTCGGGATCGATCATCAGCACGTCGAGGCCGAGATGAGCACCCCGCACAACTCTAAGTTTCGCCCTGCAGAATTACCTTGAGCAGCGGCAGCACTCTGCGACAGCGCCCTGCAATAGCACCCTGCAGCAGCACCCTGCGCAACTTTGAGTCTCGGCCTGCAGCACCCTGCCCAACTCTGAGTCTCGGCTTGCAGCGCCCTTGCAACAGCACCTGGTCGGAATTCTGCGTCTCACCCACCCCTTTTTTATTTGAAGATAGAAACCTTATAATTTTCAGGGGACGAATTAACTTTAGAGCCTCCGGCTCAGTCGTCCTCTCCCTTTTCTCCTCCTTCTCGTGTGTTCTCTCGTCCTCTCTCCCTCCCTCTGCTCCCCATCCTCCCCATCCCCCCAAGCCTCTCTCTCCTCAATCTCCCTCTCTCTGTCTCTCTGTCTCTCTGTCTCTCTCTCTCTCTCTCTCTCTCTCTCTCTCGCTCTCTCTATTTCTCTGTCTCTTTCTGTCTCCCTGTCTCCTTCCTGTCCACGCCCCTCTACAGAGAAAGGGTACCCTAACTCGAACCTCTCTCTACTCTCTCACTTTCTCGCTCTTTCTCTCTGTCTCTCTCTCTCTCTCTCTCTCTCTGTCTTTCTGTGTCTCTCTTTCTCAGTCTCTCTCTTTCTCTCTCTCTCTCTCTCTCTGTCTGTCTCTTTCTCAGTGTCTCTGATTCTGGCTCTGTCTCTGGCTCTGTCTCTGTCTCTCTCTCTCTCTCTCTCTCTCTCTCTCTTTCTCACTCTCTGTGTCTCGCTCTCTCTCTCTCTCTCTCTCCCTCTCTCTCTCCCTCTCTCTCCCTGTCTCTCTCTCTCTCTCTCTCTCTCTCTCTCTCTCTCTCTGCATGCAGCGTCGCGTCCCCCCTGAGTTGCCTCGATGTGGGCAATGTCCCTTCATGACCCTGAGCTGTCATCTCACTACTGGCTTCCCCCTTGATTTCCCTTCATGTCCTTTTCACGTTTCCCATGGTGTCCTGGTCATGTCCCTTCCATTCCTTTCAACTCCCCCTTCAGGTCCCTGACATTATTTCGGTATGTCTGCTTCATTTTCCATGCCGGGAGTCGTTCTAAAGGTCCTTGTAAGGAGTTTAGTATTCGGTGACCATCGGTGTTGGTTGAGGTAGCTCCGCGAAAGATTCGCGATGGAGTTGCGAAAGTAACTTTTTTTCTCGAAAGTTTTGCGTAACTGTATCTGGTTAATCAATGATATGTGGAACCGTTCATCTTTTCTGCTGAGCCTTCCTTCTATTCTGATTAAAACACTTTGTTGATGTTGCGCAAATTAAGCCTGGTGAGGCTACAGTTTGATACCCTGCTTGGCTGGTTAGTGCTCCAAGCCTGTGTATGTGTGTCTGTGGGTGTTAGTCGGTGGCTTTCCGCTCTGAAACGTGGGTGATTTTTCGCGAAAGTTCCGCGAAAGATCCGCGAAAGCCCGCGCGAAAGCGCAGGCTTCGATTGCAAGGGGAGGTATAGTCTGAGCGCCGATCTAGTCAGTATACTAGCTTGGTACTGGAAAGCTGCGACTTCAAGCTGGAGCTGCACGGCGAACGAAAAGCTGCGACTTTCCAGCCGGCGCATGTCATGTACTACCCCTTTGATGAAAAGTTGCGACTTTACAGCTGGAGTTGGGAAATCGGAAATCGTCATTTCGCTTACAACGCTGGCACTTAAAAGCTGCGATTCTCCGACTCGAGAAATGAAAAGAGCACGGCGATGAATCCGCGAAAGATTCGCGAAAGTAACTTTTATATTCGCGAAGAATGGCCGTTTCGAGACAAAGGAATTTAGATCAACCACCATGTATGTCTCGTTCTTTTTTTGCGAGTCATTTCCCTACATCTCCGTCGTGCCGATTGGTGTCCTTGTGCTTCGTCTCTCTCGCATGCCCCCTGCACTCCCCTTGTTTTCATTTCTGTCCCTTGCATGTCCCTTTCAGTTCTCCTTTGTTTCCCTTTCATTTCCCGCTGGTTTCCTGTCATGTCGACTTCCTATGTCTTCCCCTCATTTCCTTGCACTTCCTTGCATTTGCACTTTGCTCAAAAAAACACGGTATTTCTAGTGTTTTCGTAATTAGGACGTCCAAAAACACAGAGTTTTTCCAGATTTTCGGCAAAACGAGACAGGAACCCCAAACCAGCAAAGAGCCGGCAGGGGGAATCGAGCCTGGGACCCCTGTTTTGCCTACGTTTAGTGGAACGTCATCAAATTGCCGCGCGGTCCGTGGGGGGGGGGTGGGGGGGGGACTCCCCCCCCTCCCACGTATCAGACGTCGGGCGAGGGGGGTTAGGGGGGGGTTATCCTCTATCCTCTCTTAGGTGTCCGACACGCCGAGCAATGTCGGCGGATATTAGTCGAATTGATTAAAATTGATTCAAATAAGATATTCTAGATTTTAGAATTTTGCTTATTTTTTAATTAAGGTGAGGGTTTTGGAATTTGTGCAAAAATAAAATCGAGGGGCTATAGGAATTTGAAAGGGTTAAAAGAAATAAATGCATTAATGAATTTGGGAAAAATATATGAATATTGTTAATAATGATTTGTATATTATAATATATTTAAAATACAAAATATTTCTTATTATTATATTTATAATATTGTTTTATTTTTTTAAATAATAATTTGATAAATATACATTCTAATTTTTATTGACATAATATTACCAATATTCAATATTTATATAATATATCTAGTTTAATTTATATGATAATTAATATTTTATTGGATTTTATAATGTGTGAAATTTAGGTAAATTGTTTTATGTTATTATAGAATATTTGAGGAATATATTGGGGAAGATGGATTTATTTTCGAATAAGGGCCCAATAAGGAATAATTTATCTCGTTTATATTTTATTTTTTTATAATATTAATATATATATTAATATATATATATATATATACATATAATATTATATTTAGTTTTAATACAAAATACATTATTAATAATTTGAATATAAGTACATATAGTAATAATATCATAAATAACATTAAGGATATATTTAATAATTATTATTTTTATTCATTTTTAATATTTTAATAATAATATAATATATTGTTTGTTTTTGAAATCATAATATAATAATATATGGTGTAATTTAATATAAAAACAATGTAAAAATATTTTGTAAATGATAAAAAATAGCAAAAATAAACGAATAAAATCGTGATTATATAAATAAAAGACGTATTTGGTGGAAGAAAAATATATAAAATTAAATTTACTCTAAAAAACGAAACCGTGAAACTTGCTCGTCGCATTTGCGCGCGTTTTCCCGGACCGCTTTTCCGAAAAATCCCGAATATTTCGGAAAATTGGTCTGGGCTGCCCCTGGAAGATGCAACCGCTTTCCTACGGACCGTTTACCCAAATTTGTCCGGGCTACTCCGGCCATAATCCGGAAGATGCACGGCTTCATTTTTTGTATGGACCAATTTCCCGAAATATTCTAGATATTTCGGGAAAATCGCAGCCACCCACCCTTTTCTCGAAATATTCCGAATATGTTGGGAACCGTTTTCCAGAAATATTCCAAATATTTCGGGAAACGCTGTCGTCGAAATATCCGAAAGCTCTCGGAAAAATGGTCTGGAGTGCAATTATCCAAATATCCGGGATATTTCGGAAAAATGGTCCGGGCTTTGAACGAAGCCGTTGTGTTTTCCAGATAAAGAGTCGGGGCATATATCTGCCTGTCCGTAGCAATTTTGGCTGAAATCTTGGCCCATCTTCCGAGAGTTTGGCGATGCGAGAAGCTGTGAGCCGCGGCCGATTGTTGCGATCAGTGGTG
>CAUJNA010001580.1:37500-75000 GCA_963377175.1 Effrenium voratum
CGTTGTTTGGAGGCAGCCCCTGCTTTTGGGGGCTTAAAGGGAAAAGGCTTTGGAAACCGACGCACCTCGGGTTCCGATTCCAAAATTTCCAGGCCATGCCTGAGTCCTCTATGAGCCTTGGTTTTGCTTGTGGATCTTTGGCGGGAAGGTCACAAGCGAAGGTTAGGTACAGTCCCCTTGCCATAAATTGGTGCGGATATCCGCGTTCTTAGCTCTTGAAGCATTTTGGATGGATCATGGAGCAAATCCGATGGGTTTCGATTGCCACCAGCCAGGTGAGACCTTCGATGCTGCAGTAGAGCCGCTGAAGCGCTCGCTGTTGGAGCCTAGACGAGAAGGCAGGGCCTCAGGACCTCGCGGGTCAAAAGGCGGAAGCAGCCCCAACATGGCTTTCCTCACCTGGGCTCCTGGACTTCAAACTGCAACTTGTTGGGAAGATCGTTTCAGGATTTGTTTCCGGTCAATCAACTCAGGAAGTGATTGTCCCTTTCGTTTTTTGAGAAAACCAAGCTGACAGTACCCTCAACAAAGACAACCCCAGCACCAGGCCAAGTAATTTGCATGTACGCCAGGTGCTCCTTGGACCACTCAGCGCCTTTGCGAGCTCTTGGCCGAGCCTCGAAGTGGCTACAAATCCACAAGGACTTGCAGGGTTCGCACATGGTGTGGTTCTCCGAGTTTTTGCGGGAGAGTTCTAGAACCTCTTTTCTGGGGTTCGAAATGGACACTTAAAGGAAGCCTCCAATCTGTTGGGTGTCCACGAGCCTTTCAAGCGTTCGTACGGTGATGAATCCCAACTGTGGGTGCTTGCGCCGACCTTGACCGCGAGGAAGTACATGTATGCACTTCAGCGTGCCATTCTGATAACAACCACGGAGGAGGCAACTTGGAAGCAATTGCCATACCTGCCATGGTCAAAAGTGGGTAGACACCCGTCACAGAGTTGTCACAATGAGCGCCATACAAATGCGGCACTCAATGACTGAGGCACTGGCCCCTCGTTCGGCTTTCCAGCCTAGAGGCAGGGAATCACGGTGTCAAATTGTGTCCCATGGGCTTTTTCTGTCCTCGTTTGAAGAAAAAGTACGTCCAGCGCCTCTCCAAATGACCACACAATACGGGAAGTGTGTGTGTGTGTGTGTGTGTGTTTGTTTGTTTGTTTGTTTGTTTGTTTGTTTTGTGTGTTTTGTGTGTTTGTGTGTTTGTGTTTGTTGGCTTGTTTGTTTGTTTGTTTGTTTGTTTGTTTGTTTGTTTGTTTGTTTGTTTGTTTTGTGTGTTTTGTGTGTTTTGTGTGTTTGTGTGTTTGTGTGTTTGTGTGGTTGTTTGTTTGTTTTGTGTGTTTTGTGTGTTTGTTTGTTTGTTTGTTTGTTTGTTTGTTTGTTTGTTTGTTTGTTTGTTTTTTGTTTGTTTGTTTGTTTGTTTGTATGTGTGTGTGTGTGTTGGTTTGTTTGTTTGTTTGTTTGTGTGTTTGTTTGTTTGTTTGTTTGTTTGTTTGTTTGTTTGTTTGTTTGTTTGTTTTTTTGTGTGTTTGTTTGTTTGTTTGTTTGTTTGTTTGTTTGTTTGTTTGTTTGTTTGTTTGTTTGTTTGTTTGTGTTTGTGTGTGAGTTTGTGTGTCTGTGTGTCGTTGTGTGTGCGTTGTGTGAATGTGTGTTTGTCTGTCTGTGTGTCTGTGTGTCTGAGTGTCTGTGTGTCTGTGTCTGTGTGTCCGTGTGTGTGTGTGTGTGTGGGTGCTTGTCTTTTTTAGGGGGACTCCCGAAATGGTGGGTTTCCTTTTGGTTCTCCTTTTAACCAAGCCGAAAAAGGATACCCTCAAGAAAGGAACCACATCCAAGTGGCCCTTTGAGGGTTCCACTTTTTACTTGCGGTTCGATGGCTCAGGTGCTCTCATTGAGACCGGCGTGCAGGTGTGAACCGATCGCCGTGAACCGGGGTTGGGGGTTCGGTGATGCCAAAAAACCACCCCAGTCATTTGGAGCATTTGTCATTTGCAGGGAATGGACATTGGGACAGAAGTTGATGTGCAAGCAAGTGCAAGTAAGTGAGAGATGTTCCCAAAAGTGAAGGACCCCTGTTAGTCCTCAAAATTCTAGTGGAGGTTGGATCCAGCTTGGGTTTTTGGTTTGTAGCTATCCAACAAGTGGGACAACGATGTCGTCTTGGCCAGGGAACAGTCGCGTCAGAGACGACTACTGCAGCGGCACTGTCGGCAGCAGCTACTCTTCCGGAAGCTGAAGGCTTCGACGAGATGATTTTGGATGCTGGGTGCGTTCCGTTTTCTTGAAAGGGAAGCCAACTGAAGAATCCACGATTCAGTAGTCCTTCTCAGGTCAGTTTGGTTACCCTTCTGTCCACAAACATGAAACCCACCAGAGGGTCTCTTCCAGGACCCCTGGTTCTGGTTCCATGGCAGTGGGCAGTTTTGTTATTTCGCTTACCAGCGCCATTATATTTTCGCAAAGACGAGGGTTTCATTTTGCGCTTCACGACGTGCTTCGGCGTCACTCGCAAGGCGCGCCCGTGGATGCTTCAGAGGTGCAAGAGGCGGATGAATCCACGGCAGAGGCGCCTGGTCTTGCATGGAGTTTTTCCTGATTGGGCCGCGGGCAACTCTGTTTCTTAGAGTTGTTGCATTTTGAGGGGCTGTCCAAATTATTTGTTGGGTGGTTTCTGGTTTAAACCACAATTTAGAGTGCAAATGATGTTACTTTACTCAGGCAATCACACAAGAGTTGCTCAATCCGAAGAGATCGCCGCGTAATTGGATGATATACCGCACTGGTGCTTCAAGTCTCTCGCTTCTTTGCTGTTCTCTCGTCAGAAAAGCAAGCTCGGCAGGTGTCTACACCTGCTGGTCGCAAGCGGAAGCTGCCGGAGGAGCATTACCTTAGGGCCGGACAACATGGGTATGGGTGGTGGGATTCATGGGATTTGATGGTGATGCCACGGAGCTATTGCCGGTAAGATGTGGGTTTGATTCAAGATAGGAAAAGCCCAGTTTTTGGAGAAAACAAATGCTAAGTCGACATGTTTTTTGCAAGGCTACGCATCTCAGATGCAGGAGCTGTCAAATGGAGTCGTGGAGGAATAGCAACCTGACGTTGCCAGAACATCTGTACAAAGCAGTCCTGCCCTGTGCAAGCAGGGTAAAACCACACAGGACAGCGGACACAGTTGCAGTCAGTGATCAGTTGAGGCAGTGCCAAAGACCTGTGCCACGGAATCTCATTTCAGTTGTCCACATCGTGAGTTTTGAGAATCGCAACTCCGACAATGAATCGAATCCTTCGGCAGATTGCCGCCAGGACAAAAGAGCTAAAGTTACATGAAGCCGGAATGCATGCATTGTAAGGCGTCCTGTTCAAATCAGTTTGGCTGAACATGGCACTGGTTCTGAGCTGGTATCAATCATGTGCCATACCTTTTTTTCCAACAGGACACCTGCCATGCTGCTTTTCAGTGCGATCCCTGCTCTCAATGTCGCAACATGTGGCTCAGCCGGAATCATCCGTCCACTCAACCTGGCCTATGAGTTTGAATGGGGATTGAACTGTCCATGTCCAGTTCGCCGAGATTCAGACAATCATCCATTTTCATACTGAAAATTCATACCCTCAAAGCGCGCATTCTGAGTGGTCCTCAAGAAACAAATCTTCAAAGCAGTTTCCCTAGCAAAGCAGAGGGCAACATTCTGCGAGCATGTCACGATCCTTTGATCTACGCGAAATTTTACCAATGCGTCGCCATGAAGAGCCTGGCGAAATCAGTCTTAGATCTTGGCGTGCCGCGCTCGGGGATTTGGACATGCTTTGGGCATGCTTTGCGAATCAATGGAACGATCCTGTAATCGAAATGTGGGAGTGTCGTTTTTGAGGATTTCCAACATGGTGGCTTTCCTTTTGCTTTTAAAACCACCAACAAAAAGGGGCCAGAAAATAGACACCTCCATGTGGGTAGTCTACCCCAGGACGGATGGTTTCTTGTTGGTTTCCGTTTTGGACACCAAACGTTTGGATGCTACCCTTGCATTTTTTGCCCGAGGCTCCGTACCTGGGCTGCCAGATGTTTGTGAAGGCGCTGATCTTCCGATGCTTTGACCAAAAATCGGTGGGGGGGGGGTCCTTTAAACCATGAATAGCGTTTATTTGTATTTTATAACACATTTCTGTCATATACACACCCACATATCTATCTCTCTATATTTTTGTACATGTAGCTATGTTAATATGGTTGTCCTTTTGATTTTTCTTCAACTTCAAAAAGCAAGGTGAATCTGGGTACCTCAAAAGAAATCACCCATTTGGCATCGTACAGGTTGCCGGGCTGGCTGGCATCTATGTCCTGAGTGACAAATTGGCGGGAGTCCCAGGTGAGGTTCTGCCTGAATTGCTCAGTCTGTCGTTTTCAAATTTGGAAGAGATGTCTGGGGGACGAGCTGAAATTTCGATCATTTCCGGAGGACTCTTGAATTTGCTCATGTCCGTCGAAACATTTTTTGAGCCTGGCTCATGGATGCAAGAAACGGATAGGGCACTGGAGGGTCGAATCAAGGCACAGTCGCTCGCGTTGCTGGCAGCTCTCTTCACGCTTCTAGATATCGCTGGAAGCTTAGAGTCAGACAAAAGCTTGGATTCTCGCACCTCACTTTGGAGCTCCTTTTTTTGTCACAGGTTTGCAGCTTGTGGTCGCGCACCTTCTGGCCCGGCGTCCCTGAGGTGATTCGAATTGCAGCTTCAAGAGATTGCAAGTTTGCGCTCTCGAAGCACGGCCTCGCTCCTAAGAATCCGGTCGAGGACAGTTTAGCGCCCCACACCCTATGGAACATCTTTGGGGGGGTTCTACCTGGTTTGGTGAGAGCTAAAAGGTGCGGACCTGCTTCTCTTCCTTCTGTTCTTTCTTGACGGCAGCTTGGCGTGGCGTGAGTTGGACCAAAACCTGTGGGTGGGTGTCTCGCTTTTCTCTTTGTTCTGTGAGAGAACCCTTTTGCATGTCGTTTAAAGGGAAGACGCAAGGACCACCATGTTGGATGTTTTTGACATACCCGCGGTGAACTTGGGCAGATTTTTGTGTCAGACAGTTTCCAGCATGAGGCCTTCTGTGCTTCGACGCTGTAGCGAGGCGAGGGATGCAGTCTGGGTAGTTCTCATTGAGTCGCGATCTGGGCATGCCCATTTTTTCACCTCCCTGTTAGTTTCTTTGCGGCCCTGGCTTTTGTGGCCCCCTTTTGAGGGTTTCTCAAAGGCCAAAAGGAAAGCTTTTGTGTGTGCGTGTTTTTTTTGGGGGATGTCCCAAATTGGTAGGTTTTCTTTTGGTTTGCCTTCAAAGCTAACAAAAAGGGAACTCAAAAGAAGACGGACAAATTTGAAAGAAAGAGCCACCACCCATTTTGGAGACTTCAAGCGCTCCACCCAGGCCAAGCTGTAGAGCCTTGCGTCTGGCATCGAGCTCGGCATGCCATCTGGGAGTTTCTTGTGAGCCATCAAAACTCCCTGTGCCATGGTGTTGGTTGTTTTTTCTTGGTAATGCTTGTCTACATGCTTAAGCCGTCTCTATCAACCTCATGATTTGTCAAACGAGGAACCTCAAACGTGGGTGGACACAAACTCTCATGATGTCCACCGAAGGATCCCGAAGTAGACATCATATCTGCTCGACAGCCGTTTTCAAGCGCTGCATGACCCAAGGTCCTGCCCTTCGCCATTTTGGTGAGCGTTGGAGGGAGGCTCAACGGCATTGAAGGTGTGACGACCTCTATGTCCTTTGCGGCCAACTTTGAGTCCAGACAAGCATCTAAGGAACATGATGCGATTGACCAGAAAGCCAAAACCTCCAGGCACGCTTGCTGGTCGTGTTTCAAAGGCTGGTAAGATGACCACATACTCTGGATGTATTACGGATGACATGCAGACGCGAAGAGTTTGCTAGGCTCTTCACGGTCGTTGCCTCTTAAGCCGTTGAGAAGATCATTCTATTGAGGAATGCTGGATATCCTATCCGGATGGAAAAAGCGTAGCGCATTGTGTTTGTTTGGCCTTCAAACAGCCTGAAGCGATTGTTGAATACAAAGGTCGACAGGTGGCTCTTTGGGGTCAGCATGGTCGGAAAAACTATTGGTTCCATCGAGAAGCATTGGCAGCGATGCTTGTGGCAACATATTGTATACCCTCACTCCGACTACCATGGCACCTGCCAGAGGATCCCTACAAGAGGAAAATTATCTTCCAGGTACCCTCCCACAGGTGCTATGTTATTGGGCGGGAGGGCACTATTTTGCACTCCATTAGATTTCAGTTAGTCAGCAAAACAAACCACCAGTGCACAAGACACGCGGAGGCGATCTTGAAGAAGGTGAGATGACGGTGGTTGGAGGCGGCGGCTGTAGAGAAAGTGACGTTGATTCGACCATGGTGCTGGTGGGTACACTGGGTACACCTATTGTATTGTTCAGAGCTCTAAATTCCAACTTTGGGATCGAATGGCACTTCGCACTTTTCACACGAGTCGGCAGCTGGACTGGCGTGCAACTGGAACCAAAGAGAGAAGTATCTGTTTATCTTTTCTATGAGGTTGGGAGTTTGTCAGCACAACGCCGCTGAAGCATCGCGATGTCCAGCTACAGGCCATCCAAGTCTTGCCCAAGAGGGCCGAATAGTCGAAGCACTTTGTGATTGCCGTGCAATCCCAGCCCCCCCCCCAGGCAGCAGCTTCATGTGAACCCGTGAATCTCGCGGATTGTCCGACTGGTCCGCAAGATTTGAATTTAAGGTTTAGATAGGACCTACCAGAATCTCGAAAACGAATGAGCCCGAGCATGCTACGCAGAATGCTATGCATGCTGCTCCTTGTCGGAACGGGTCAGGCCTTCGCCAGCAATCTGACTTGGCAGCTGGTTGCTTCAGGACATGGCTCCACGAGCCAAGTCGCTGCAGCCACCTTGGGTCCAACGGACCGCGAGGAGATGGTGATCTACGGCGGGCAAAGCCAGCTCTGGCGCTTGGACCTCGAGGCCGGGGCCTGGCAGAGCCTCGCGGCAGCAGGCAGCGGTCCCAGCGGCTCCCGGTCCTACATGGCGGGCAGCCGGACGCTTGGAGAGCTCATCTACTTCGGGGGCAGCAACGATGCCGGCGTCTTCCGGCTCAACGCTTCAATGACTTGGGTGCAAGTGGCCCTCACGGGCCCAAGCCCCAGCAACCGCTACCGCCACACTGCCGTGAGGCTCTCTGACGGCAGCCTCCTGATCTATGCGGGCTTCACCTTCAGCAGCCAGCCGCTGGGGGATGTCTGGAAGTTGATCTTTACTTCGGAGGCTCAGGGCTTTTGGCAGGAGGTGCAAACGTCCGGCGGGGGTCCGGGGCCACGTTTGGGGCCTGCGGGAGTCGCGGGGGCTGACGGCAACTTCCTGACCTTCGCAGGCCACGAGGCCACTTGGATAAACAGAGTCAGTCTCAATAACTTAAGCACGACTCTTGGGTTTGGTGAGCGCTGCATTGACGCACCTGCACCTGCCACCCACAGCCATCCCAGGACTGGGGCGAATTCTTCGATGACGTTTGGCGGTTGACGATCAATGGAACAACCGGAGTCTGGCAGTTGGTGGCAGTCTCTGGCCCGACGCCCGGCGTCAGGACCTTCCCTTCCGCCGTGGCGGTCCCGGATGGCATGCTGATCTACGGGGGCTTCAACGACCAAAGCGGCCATGCGCTGAAGCAGACAGCCTACAACGACGTTTGGCACATGGCCATCAACGGGAACACCGGAGTCTGGCAGAACCTGGAGCCCGCTGGGTCGAAGCCCGGCGCTGGGTCGCACTCCCAGGCGGCGGTCCTCTGTGGCGTGGGGCTGATTGTGACCATCGGCACCAGCACCCACAAGCTGAACTGGCCAACCGGGTGCCCTCCGGGCTATGCCTGGCAGGCCGGTCACTGCCTGCAGTGCCCCGATGGCTTTGAGAGCCCCGGGGGCTGTAACCTTTGCCAAGCTTCGGAGCCTTCGGAGCCTTCGGAGGTCTTGGCCAACCTCTCCACCCCCAGCCTCGAAATCTCCTTCTTGGATGAAGAGGTCCGCCTGAAGCTTCAGGTCCCCCAGGTCTCGGCGAACCTGACCTGGAACTTCCAACTCAGTGCCTCGAAGGAGTTCCAAGTTGGCCCATGCCTTGGCTGGGCTGAGTCCGAGTCCGAAACAAATCTTTCCACGACCTATCAGGCCTTTGCGCCTTTCCAGGAGCTGCAGGCCTGTCTCAATTCCACGAATTCCACGAACGCGACCGATGTCAGCGGCGGTGTCCTCGCAGACTATGAGCTGATTGACAATGACTGCTGTCTCACAGCGTATTGGACAAGATACAATCTTGGGGATCTTGAGGAGTGCGCGGCCAAATGCTCGTCAGAGCCTGACTGCCAGAACTTTGTCAAGGCCGGGTCGTGGTGTGAACTATCCTGGCCCTCCGACTGTGCACGACATTATGGTTTTTATGGCGATTGGAAGGCGAGGTGTGGCCCGTGGGATTACGAAGTTGCATATGCTAAGAAGGCCAAGATTCTGCCCAGCAACTACGAGCCCCTCGGGCCCCAGCACTGCTATGCTGACGGGTGGATGGATCTACTTGAATATCCGGTCAACCTTGAGGAGTGCATTGCCAGGTGCTCCTCTGAGCCGGACTGCCAGTTCTTCTCCGTGACCGTTGGAACATGTACACGCTTCAACTTCACCGCAGAGGATTGCAACAGCTGGGAATATTCATCCGGCGAGTACACCTATGTCAAGAATGCCACACACACGACAACCACGCCGGCGCCGCGTGATACCAACGTTCTGGTTCGAGATGCCTTCCTGGCCGTGTACCTGCTGGGATCCGAATCCGAGACGCTCGCAGAGTGGGTCATCCCGGTGACACTCAAGGCTTGCCCCAGCGGTTACAAGTCTGTGGCCGTCGGCTGCCTCCCAAGCCTGGCCCACGCTCTGCCACGGCTTCCCAGCCCCAGCTTCCAGACTTCCCTTCAGGAGAACTCCATGCTTCGACTGAGCTTCGAGGCAGATCTCCCGACAGTCGCGGAGAACATCTCGCTGGGCTTTCGCGCTCGTCTTGGTTCGGATGAGGACCAAACGGATTGCAAGGCTTGGAACCAGACCGGGCAAGGTCGATTCGTTCTGGAGCTGAGCGTCGCCGAGCTCGACGACTGCAAGTTGAACGTTTCGACCACGGCAGACTACGTGGCTTGGAGTGGAGTGGCCACGCTGGCCCTTCTGGGGGACTTCTATGACAAACCGGTCGCCTTGTGGATCTTCCCAGTGACCTTCCGCTTCGACCGCCTCATGCACGCCTTCTCCTCCCTCGAAGCGGCGGGCCACCGGGAGGTGGTGGCGGAGGAGGAGGTGATCTACGCCGGAGCCCTGAACACTACGCTGGCCTTGTACGAGTCCGACTTCACTGCCCCTAAGCAGCAGGCCGTCTACTTTGTCTGGGAGCGGGCCTTCGTGGAGCTTGGGCTGGGCCCAGTGTCCGTGGTTGCGAACGTGGACCTGGTGTGGCTCGCGGCATCCAGCGATGCCTCAGCGCCGATAGTCACCACCTCAGACCTCACAGCAGCTTGGGATTTTTGCGGCCAGGAGCGACACGCGCGAAACGCTTCTAAGGTCCACAACCTCACGGATTCCATGATCTACCTTGCGGCTTCGCCGTCGAGCCGGCGCTTCAGTGTGCAGCTGGAGGCAAGGGGACATGAGCAAGGATAAAGAGATCATGCTGATATATGCTGATCATGGTGATCACCCGCGTGATCAGTGCCAGGTCTGCGATGCCTGCTTCCTGCACGTCTTGGCGACCATCGACTCCATCGCCGGCCGCCGGCTGAGCGAGAGGCGGCTGAAGGTGCCCCAGAAACTCTTCGAAAGCTTGCCCATCGTGGTGAAGGCCAAACCCCCATCCGAGTGTCAAGAGTTTGCGAAGTCAGAAATTAGTGGATGGCAGAAACAAGCAGCCAGTGAAGGTGCCGAGCTCCACGACCTCCACGAGCTCCGGGCCCTCCACCAGCTCTTCCAGCCTTGGGGGATTCTCGGGCTCCTTCGAGCTCACCGTGGCGGATCCTCAAGCCTTTGTGGAAGCACCTCAGGCAGGGGGCCCCAAACCAGCGAAGAGACATTCATAGACATTCTTTTTGTGTTCTCTTGATTCAAATTCGTAAAAGCAAGACTTGAAGGTCTATATAGATTTTAACGCCTCCGGCTCAGGCCGCCGACATTACAGGCCTGCTTTCTTACTTGCGTCCCTTTGGAATTGTCCCCTTGCCCCCTTCCCCTCTGAGATTTTTGCCCCCCTTTCTTTGTTGAGATCCATTCCCCCTTTCCGCCCTAAGGCCTTTTCTCCCTCTGATTTTTTCCCTTTTCCTCCCTAAGATGTTTTCCCCCCTCTCCCTGTTGAGATCCTTTCCCCCCTTTCCCCCCTAAGGCCTTTTCCTCCCTGAGATCTTCTCCCTTTTCCTCCCTTTCCCCCACTTTCCCCCCTACGGCCTTTTCCTCCCTGGGATCTTTTCCCTTTCCTCCCTGAGATCTTTCCCCCCTTTCCCTGTTGACATCCTTTCCCCCCTTTCCCCCCTACGGCCTTTCCCCCCGCTGAGATCTTCTCCCTATTCCTCCTTAAGATCCTTTGCCCCCTTTCCCTGTTGAGATCCTTTCCCCCCTTCCCTTTAAGGCCTTTCCAGATCTTCTCCCTTTTCCTTCCTAAGATTGTTTCCCCCCTTTCCCTGTTGAGATCCTTCCCACCCTTTCCCCCCTCAGGCCTTTCCCCCCCCCTGAGAGCTTCTCCCTTTTCCTTCCTTAGATCTTTCCCCCCTTTCCCTGTTGGCCTTTTTTCCCCCAGATCTTCTCCCTTTCCTCCCTAAGATCTTTTCCACCCCTTTCCCTGTTGAGATCATTTCTCCCCTTTCCCCCCTAAGGCCTTTGCCCCCAGATCTTCTCCCTTTCCTCCCTAAGATCTTTCCCCCCCTTTCCCTGCTCAGATCCTTTCCCCCCTTTCCCCCCTAAGGCCTTTCCCCCCCTGAGATCTTCTCCCTTTTCCTCCCTAAGATCTTTTGCCACCTTTCCCTGTTGAGATCCATTCCCCCTTTCCCCCCTAAGGCCCTTTCTCCCTCTGAGTTTTTCCCTTTTCCTCCCTACGATGTTTTCCCCCCTCTCCCTGTGAGATCCTTTCCCTCCTTTCCCCCCTAAGGCCTTTTTTCCCCCCGCGATCTTCCCCCTTTTCCTTCCTAAGATCTTTTCCCCCCTTTCCTTGTTGAGATCCTTTCCCGCCCTTTCCCCCCTAAGGCCTTTCCCCCCCTGAGATCTTCTCCCTTGTCCTCCCCAAGATCTTTTCCCTTGGTTGAGATCCTTTCCCCCTTTCCCCCCAAGATCTTCTCCCTTTTCCTCCCTAGGATCCTCTCCCACCTTTCCCTGTTGAGCTCCTTTCCCCCTTTTCCCCCTAAGGCCTTTTCAGATCTTCTCCCTTTTTCTCCCGAAGATCCTTTGCCCCCTTTCCCTGTTGAGATCCTTTCCCCCTTTCCCCCCTAAGGCCTTTTCCCTGCCTGGGATCTTCTCCCTTTCCTCACTGAGATCTTTCCCCCGCTTTCCCTGTTGAGATCCTTTCCCTCCTTTCCTTCCTAATGCCTTTCCCCCCGCTGAGATCTTCTCCTTATTCCTCCTTAAGATCCTTTGCCCCCTTTCCCCGTTGAGATCCTTTCCCTTCTTCCCTTTAAGGCCTTTCCAGATCTTTTCCCTTTTCCTTCCTAAGATTGTTTCCCCCCTTTCCCTGTTGAGATCCTTCCCAGCCTTTCCCGCCTAAGGCCTTTCCCCCCCTGAGATCTTCTCCGTTTTCCTTCCTTAGATCTTTCCCCCCTTTCCCTGTTGGCCTTTTTTCCCCCAGATCTTCTCCCTTTCCTCCCTAAGATCTTTTCCACCCCTTTCCCTGTTGAGATCATTTCTCCCCTTTCCCCTCTAAGGCCTTTGTCCCCAGATCTTGTCCCTTTCCTCCCTAAGATCTTTCCCCCCCTTTTCCCTGCTGAGATCCTTTTCCCCCTTTCCCCCCTAAGGCCTTTCCCCCCCCTGAGAGCTTCTCCCTTTTCCTTCCCTAAGATCTTTTCCCCCCTTTCCCTGTTGGGCTTTCCCCCCTAAGTCCTTTTCTCCCAGATCGTCTCCCTTTCCTCCCTAAGATCTTCCCCCCCCTTTCCTCCTTAAGATCTTTCCCACCCTTTCCCTGTTGAGATCCTTTCCCCCCTTTCCCTCCCAAGGCCTTTCCCCCCCCTGAGAGCTTCTCCCTTTTCCTTCCTAAGATCTTTTCCCCCCTTTCCCTGTTGGGCTTTCCCCCCTAAGTCCTTTTCTCCCAGATCTTCTCCCTTTCCTCCCTAAGATCTTCCCCCCCCCCTTTCCTTCCTAAGATTGTTTCCCCCCTTTCCCTGTTGAGATCCTTCCCACCCTTTCCCCCTGAGGCCTTTCCCCCCCTGAGAGCTTCTCCCTTTTCCTTCCGTAGATCTTTCCCCCCTTTCCCTGTTGGCCTTTTTTCCCCCAGATCTTCTCCCTTTCCTCCCTAAGACCTTTTCCACCCCTTTCCCTGTTGAGATCATTTCTCTCCCCTTTCCCCCCTAAGGCCTTTGCCCCCAGATCGAGAATTTCCCCCCTTTCCCCCCTAAGGCCTTTCCCCCCCTGAGATCTTCTCCTTTTTTTTCCTAAGATCTTTTGCCACCTGTCCCTGTTGAGATCCATTCCCTAAGGCCCTTTCTCCCTCTGAGTTTTTCCCTTTTCCTCCCTACGATGTTTTCCCCCCTCTCCCGGTTGAGATCCTTTCCCTCCTTTCCCCCCTAAGGCCTTTTTTCCCCCCGCGATTTCTTCCTTTCCTTGTTGACATCCTTTCCCGCCCTTTCCCCCCTAAGGCGTTTTCCCCCCCAAGATCTTCTCCCTTTTCCTCCCTAAGATCCTTTGCCCCCTTTCCCTGTTGAGATCCTTTCCCCCCTTTCCCCCCTAAGGCCTTTTCCTTGCCTGGGACCTTCTCCCTTTCCTCACTGAGATCTTTCCCCCCCTTTCCCTGTTGAGATCCTTTCCCCCCTTTCCCTCCCAAGGCCTTCCCCCCCCCTGAGAGCTTCTCCATTGTCCTTCCTAAGATCTTTTTCCACCTTTCCCTGTTGGGCTTTCCCCCCTAAGTCCTTTTCTCCCAGATCTTCTCCCTTTCCTCCCCAGGATCTTCCCCCCCCCCCCCTTTCCTTCCTAAGATTGTTTTTTCCCTTTCCCTGTTGAGATCCTTCCCACCCTTTCCCCCTGAGGCCTTTCCCCCCCTGAGAGCTTCTCCCTTTTCCTTCCGTAGATCTTTCCCCCCTTTCCCTGTTGGCCTTTTTTCCCCCAGATCTTCTCCCTTTCCTCCCTAAGATCTTTTCCACCCCTTTCCCTGTTGAGATCATTTCTCTCCCCTTTCCCCCCTAAGGCCTTTGCCCCCAGATCTTCTCCCTTTCCTCCCTAAGATCTTTCCCCCCCTTTCCCTGCTCAGATCCTTTCCCCCCTTTCCCCCCTAAGGCCTTTCCCCCCCTGAGATCTTCTCCCTTTTCCTCCCTAAGATCTTTTGCCACCTTTCCCTGTTGAGATCCATTCCCCCTTTCCCCCCTAAGGCCCTTTCTCCCTCTGAGTTTTTCCCTTTTCCTCCCTACGATGTTTTCCCCCCTCTCCCTGTTGAGATCCTTTCCCTCCTTTCCCCCCTAAGGCCTTTTTTCCCCCCGCGATCTTCCCCCTTTTCCTTCCTAAGATCTTTTCCCCCCTTTCCTTGTTGAGATCCTTTCCCGCCCTTTCCCCCCTAAGGCGTTTTCCCCCCCAAGATCTTCTCCCTTTTCCTCCCTAAGATCCTTTGCCCCCTTTCCCTGTTGAGATCCTTTCCCCCCTTTCCCCCCTAAGGCCTTTCCCCCCCTGAGATCTTCTCCCTTGTCCTCCCCAAGATCTTTTCCCTTGGTTGAGATCCTTTCCCCCTTTCCCCCCAAGATCTTCTCCCTTTTCCTCCCTAGGATCTTCTCCCACCTTTCCCTGTTGAGCTCCTTTCCCCCTTTTCCCCCTAAGGCCTTTTCAGATCTTCTCCCTTTTCCTCCCTAAGATCCTTTGCCCCCTTTCCCTGTTGAGATCCTTTCCCCCTTTCCCCCCTAAGGCCTTTTCCCTGCCTGCCTGTTGAGATCCTTTCCCCCCTTTCCTCCCTACGGCCTTCCCCCCCGAGATCTTCTCCCTATTCCTCCTTAAGATCCTTTGCCCCCTTTCCCTGTTGAGATCCTTTCCCCCCTTCCCTTTAAGGCCTGTCCAGATCTTCTCCCTTTTCCTTCCTAAGATTGTTTCCCCCTTTCCCTGTTGAGATCCTTCCCACCCGTTCCCCCCTCAGGCCTTTCCCCCCCCTGAGAGCTTCTCCCTTTTCCTTCCTTAGATCTTTCACCCCTTTCCCTGTTGGCCTTTTTTCCCCCAGATCTTCTCCCTTTCCTCCCTAAGATCTTTTCCACCCCTTTCCCTGTTGAGATCATTTCATTTCTCCCCTCTCCCCCCTAAGGCCTTTGTCCCCAGATCTTCTGCCTTTCCTCCCTAAGATCTTTCCCCCCCCCCCCCCTTTCCCTGCTGCCCCCCCTTTCCTCCCTAAGATCTTTCCCACCCTTTCCCTGTTGAGATCCTTTCCCCCCTTTCCCTCCCAAGGCCTTTCCCCCCCTGAGAGCTTCTCCCTTTTCCTTCCTAAGATCTTTTCCCCCCTTTCCCTGTTTGCATTTTTTCCCCAGATCTTCTCCCTTTCCTCCCTAAGATCTTTTCCACCCCTTTCTCTGTTGAGATCATTTCTCCCGGAACGATCTCAGGGAGGAAAGGGAGAAGATCTGGGGAAAAAATGCCTTAAGGGGGAAAGAAGGGAAAAGATCTTTGGGAGGAAAAGGGAAATAGATCTTTGGGAGGAAAAGGGAGAAGAACTGAGGGTGGGAAAAGGCCTTAGAAGGAAAAGGGGGGAAATAAAGGATCTCAACAGGAAACTGGGGGGGGGGAAGATCTTCGGGAGGAAAGGCAGAAGATCTGGGGCAAAAAGGCCTCTTTCCCCCTTTCCCCCCTTCATGTCCTTCACCAGCATGGGCAACATCCCCAGCATCACTTGCATCATCCGCATCCTTGGCAGGCGCTGATGCGGATGATGCAGGTGATGCTGGCGATGTGCCGCTGCAGCTGCTAAGGATGCGAAAGCGCACCCGGGGGGAATCGAACACCCCAATGCTTTTGACAAACTGAGTTGCGCAAGCCCGCACAATGAACAGATTTAGTAGCGTCTTCGAATCACCGCGCGGTACGTGGACCCCTTCCGGGTAACAGGTAAAGAGGTAAGGAGCATTTTTTGTGTCCAACACACCGTCTGTTGTCGGCGGATTTGGTTTTCAGGCATGGGTTTACGGTTGTTCTTCCAAAAAGTTTTGAGCTTGTGAAAATTATGAAACATGAGAGAAGTTACCATTCACCCTTCATCATCGACCGTCTTTCCAGGGAGAGCTCGCTTGCCAGGTCCGGTGGTCGCTGGCGCAGGCCTTGGGCATTCTTTGGGGCCTGGAACTCCAAGTGCACCTGGCGATCTTGGACCGCCCCGCTGACCCAGGCAACTCTTCGTGTTTTTGTCTTCCCCCCACTTTTTGTTTTTTTGTTTTTAGCAGTTCCTGACTCTGCCCCGTCCCCAGGCAGTCGTCGTCTTGCCGGGCTGGTCGCCGTTCGCTTCCACGCGCCCTCGGCCTCGTCAGAAGAGTTGGAAGAGCTTGAGGCAGAGGTGAGGGTCCAACTAGAAGAGCCTGGCTTCCCGGCAGTCCACTTTCTTTTCGCAGAGCTTGGGCCCTCAGGGCTTTTGGGTGGGTTCAGGGTTAAGAGTTCATAGGCCCTGCCCGGACACTCCCTCCCCTCCCCCTCTTTCCGGATAAGTGATGCCCTCTCGGCGTCTCTTGGAATTTTTCGTGGGCTCCCAGGCTTTGCATCGGACATGATGAAGCGGATGAACCATGCGCTCCAGGAGCTTCCCAACGCGTCCCAGTACCAGATCATGTCCATTCAAAACCTTGAGGCAGAAGTTACTCTCCCCTCGACCTCTTCAGAGACTTCGGAGCACGCTTCGGAGTCTTCGGAGCCCAGTCCTTCGGGAGCGGGTCTGGAGCTGGTTTTCGGTGCTGTCGGTGCCATCTTCTTCTTCATTGTGGGCATGTGCTGCATGCGCGCCTGCTCAAGGCACGAGAAAGTGCAGCCACAGCCACCTCCTGCCATCTCGGTGCCTTGCCCTGCGGGCGAAGCTAAAGAGCTGCCCATGCCACCAGCGCCAGCAGACCCTCCGGCGGTCCTCCAGAGCTCTTGTGAGTGGGTCGGGTCCGAAATCTGAACCTTGAATCATTGAATCACCCATCGAATACATTTGTCTTCTCAGCTGTTGACTGCGTTTGGTCATCAGCGACTTTTCGCTTACGCAAGTTTGTCGCCCTGGGATCTCCCGGGACCGCATGCCAAGTGTGCGGCTCACTGGGCTGCCCGGGCGACGGAGCTTCAAAGACCTTTCGGGGCAACTGCTTTCTCCGCTGATGGATCGCAAGAAAATCTCGGGCGGGCGCTTGGCACATTGGGGCTCGAGATCAGAGGTTGCTATGCTGCACTGCTACGCTATACAGTGCTAATTATACTCTACTAGGCGTTATTTAGGCTGCACTATACTCACTCATACGCTATATTATGTTCCACTTTGTGCATTGTATTCTCTGGTGCTGTAGTCTCTTCATACTGTGGTGGCGTCGGCTTTTTGGCTGGCTTTTGGCTGGGTTTAGCTGGCTTGGACCCTTTTTTTCCCTGTTTTTTTAGCTCGCCTTGCAGAAACGCAGCTACGGGGCATTTTCTTTTTAGAGACCCCCCCACCCCCCAATTTTTTGGGGGTTGTGTTCCTTTTGGCTTCCCGGTTTACTTGGATGTACTCATGGTAAGGTCTCAAGCAGCAACTTTGAGACAATTCCAAGGGCTCCTATTGGTGAAATGGCAATGGACCGTGGAATACGGTGGGTCTAAAGGCACACGATCCTATGCCTAGGCGCTGCCGTTGAGTAGACATGGGTGGACCAGCTGTGCCAGACTCTGCGCTAATGCAGCCAAGCAGCCAAAGAGCGGCTTGTGCCAAACCTTTGTCTTGGAAAAGTGCGTTTCGACAACATGTTGGTATTTTCTCTAGTGCTCCATTATTCCACGTGGGTGTGCAAAACACCAGCGAGGGACTGTTGCACTGCAGATGAGACGGTGCTATTGTTTGACTCGTCTTGGATCAAGGCTATGTGCTGGACTTTCATTTGCAGCACTGCATGAGATCGCGGAGGCATGGTACAATGGGGCTGTTTTGTGGATTGGCTAGTCGACAGAGGCTTGCAGGGCTCAAGTGATGATACTTGCCACGTGGCCAGCCTGACCCGTCTCCACAGCAAACATAAAGGCATATCCCGCATCTGATTCAAAAGACCCGGCCCAAGACTTCAAGCATGCATTCTACTTTGCCCGTAGCCGTGTTGATTGAAACGGCTGCCAAATCCAAGTCTTTGCGGCCTTTCAGCTTTGCGCTGCGAGCCTGCAGCCTTTGCTATGGCACATGTCCGGCGAGCTTTGCAGCAATCATCGCGACTGTGGTCTGCGCGTCAGGCGGCACTGGCATCAAGATGGTCTAATGCCTTCCCGAGTTTCCAGGTTCATGAAACCCGACATTCAGCAACTCAGCTACATTTAAAGCCTTTAACCTTTTGGCCTCTTGGACAGGATCATTTCACCACTAGTAACGTGTTTAACCTTGGTCTAAGGAAAGGCCTGTGGAGGCTGACATGTTGTCAATGCTCGCTATCGGTTCTGTTGTGGGCACAGTGACTGTGACAGCCGCGTGGCTCCTTCGGCGTCCTCAAGATGCGCCGATCTTGGCGCGCATCTCGCCCAAAGATCTGCAGTACCTGTGCGAAGGTCGAAGTTACTTGGCTGCTCTTTGGTCGGATCTTCAGACTCATTTTTCGGCGCATGAGTTTTCCCACGCGGCAAGTTGAACCATGTGGGGGGGACGAATTGGCCACGCAGGCTACGTCTTGTGCAAAAGCAAAGACGGCCTTCTGCAGCTCAAGAAGCAAAGTGCGGCCAGCTGGGAGCAGCACGTGCTGTTGCAGCGTGCATTGGCGCGTTGGTTCCCGGGAGCTGTGTCGGTTCCGCAAATTCTGCGCGTGCCTGCGAGCGATGTCCGAGCTCTAGATGCCCAGATTTTGGCTTCCAGGCACAATTTGTTTAAACCAGTGGCGCTCTTTCAAGATAAACCTAGTAAGGGGTGGTCCCAGGCATCCGCCTTTTTGGCTCTTTACATGGTTCTGGGTAGACCATTTTAATGTCAGGTTTAGATTATGACTCAAATGGGTTGTTTAGGCATAGGTGTTTCAACATGTAAGGGGCTGAGTCGCCCGATGTTTCAGGCCAGCAGATCAGCGGAAGCAGCGCTTGGACCTTTCTGCTGATGGGACTGGAGGGGTCCAAAGGGTCCAGGTGCTGCGCAAGGAGGATTTGCTGTGCGCAACTTGTTCCTTGGAGCCTTGGTTGCTTTTACTACAACCTACCTTTTGACCTTTTGGACACTGGCAGTTTCAGCAACAGTTGATCGACCTTCGACCTTTTGGAACATGAGTGTTTCTCTACCATCACATAACTCTTTGGATGGGATCAGGAGTTGTGGCCTGGCTGCGGAGTCCGCGAGATGGAGGGCCTGCCCTCCAGACATGCTATGATGGGCCCGGCTTCCAGCCGCGACTTGAACCTGGAGCTATTCTCGGACTCCTGCGCTTCGGCGATTTCCGCATCGCTGCAAGGCAGGCTTGGACCTTGTTTAGACATGCTCTTCTCTTTCAAAAAGAAGGGTACCCTTAGATAAGGGGAAAGCCCCTGGGTGAGCCGCCGTTGTCTACATAACCTTGTTTCGGTTTCTCGGTCCATTTGTTTCAACAAGTTTCGCAGGCCAAAGCTCTTTGCACTGCGAGATTTTCGCAGAAGCGACTCCTGTACTGGGAGATGCTCAGAAGTTCCAAGAGTTCATGCAGCAGCTGGGGGTCTCAGTCGAGCAGCTGTCCAAAGGTGCGGCGGCGGTGCTTTCCAACCCCCTCAAAGAGCTGAAAAAGCTTCAGGCGGGGGTTGCAGGCTTTGTTGAAACAAGCTTTGGTCCCCTCAATGGGGCAACAGCGACAAAGGCAGCTTTAGATGCGAACCCAGAGAACCCTTTGAGGGGTTGAATCGCAGGCGATGGCAGCAGGCAACGCGGAGCGCTATGCTGGGGAGATGCTGACTCAGCTGCACGTCCGCGGTGGTCAAGCTGCCGTGGACGCTGTGAATGGCACTCCGGTGCTCGAGCAAGCGATGGCGAGAGCTTCAGGCCGGATCTTTTTGAACATTGTGAACTGTTGCTCAAATCTACAGTTTTCATTACCCCAGCACTACAGCCAGGGAGAAGCAAGGTGAAGCTGTGAAAAGTGACTAGGCTATTTTTGTATACCCCCCTTGTTTCCCTTCGGGGTAGCGGCTTGGGAGTAGTGGAATCCACCTGAAGTTGGGGTAAAAGTTTCCATTTCCGACCCAGTGATCAGTAAGAAACAGATGGGTTGCGGCAACCAAGATGAGAAAGGGAGGGAAGGGAAGGACATGGGCAGAAAGGAACGGTACGACGGGAAGCCAAGTGCGGAAATAAGTGGACACAAGGCATGAAACCTGCACGCACACACCCAAACATAGCAAAGAATACGAAGCCGTGCTAAGGGAAGCGAATGGTGTTGAGTGCTGGGGAAAGTGAATGGAGTTGAGCCTAAGGGAAGTGAGTGGAGTTTAATTAAGCTAGGGAAAATAACATCTTATGACTGTTCAGTGTCAGAAGCACCAACAACCAGTTCGAATCGTTCAACCAGGCAAGATACAGTGCAGCATTGGGCCATTGGTGGAAGGCTCCGCCTTGGACCAAGCATTCACAGAGGGCCAAAGCAGCAAGTTGTGTTTTTTGGGCCCTGCGCCCACAAAGCGAAGTTGAAAATGACAATCCGAAATGCAAACCAAGCTCCAGGCCCTAAAAGCACGTCAACGAGTAGCTATCATGAAAGCAACCGCGTGCTGCCAATCCCTTGGCCGAAAACCGAAATTCTGGAGATGCATAGAAACGCCCTGAGCCGACAAGCCTACACCCTATGTATGGTTACATTCCAGTAGACGAACTCTGAGGGCTTCACCTGCATGGTCAGGTGGTCAGAATTTGACATCGACACTGGCGTTGCACACTCCCAAATGGCAAATGTGATAGTCGTTCTATGTGACTGCCAGGAGCCAGAGATAGGGAGCTATGATATTGTTTTGCAACTTGAGCTGGCATTCTGCGATGTGGCCGAAGAACTTTCGCGAAAATCAAGGGCCCTCCAAAACGGACATCCTCAGATGCTTAAACTGAACCATAAGTCTAGAACATGACGCCGAGCCATAAGTCTTGAAGCCCTACAACTCTTGTGAGGCTGGACAGACGATCTTTGCGCACGAGCCTAGGATTTCATGCTGTATTTCGGAGGCGCACCAAATTGAGAGCCTAGGCCTCCCGACAAGAGCAGGAAGCGGTGAAGCTTCTGGCGAAGTCAAAGTGGAACAAACGGCAGGCCCATCCAGCACTATGTCTTCCCGCGGTGCAAAGACCCCTTGCAGTTGATATAGACTGGGCTGTTCCAAGGCTTACCTTGGGTTACGCAAGGAATCAGTCTCCTTAGTGGCTTTTCAATAGGGGTCCTGGAAAATCGCATTTGCCAGCACTCCATTTTGATCAGCCCAGTTAAAGATGTTGAAACACCTATTGTTGCAACAACCTCCATTTTCGTTCCCGTCTAAAGGTCAGGATCTGGTTACACACTTCGCCCAACCGGATAGATGGCCGTCAACCGCTTGGGTGTAGCCAATATGAAGATTCCCATTGGAGCCATGACAGGTTGAGGAAGCACAGCGCCGCGACCTCAGCTCACGACAGGGCACCCTTGGGTGTCCCTTGAAAGCTACCGAACCACATCAACACCATGTGGTTATTCTTGTAACGGTTTGAACCCCTGGTTCCCTCATTATCAGTCCCAATGTAAATGATGTCCACCAAGAGCCCGCTAATTGGCATTTGCAGCCATACATTGAAACATCAAACATGGACACGTAGTTGCATGATTCAACATGCCGCCATTTCATGCGTGCCATGTTGCAGCCTGGGTGGCGTGACTCCAGACGTCTTTCATTTCGGTTTATTGGATTTGAGGGCTGATTGAATATACCTAGTGCTGCCACAGAAAGAGGCTGCATAACGTGGCATGAACATGAGCCCAGCGCCAGGATGGTTGGCACTCTTCCTGCTGGGCCGTGCAGCCTTCCACGCAAAGGTGCTGGTCAACTTTACTCAGGAGGGCCGTGCACGCAATTCCAGTCTTGTGCCAATTGAATGCCATGCGTGGTGAATCTGTCGATTTGGCCTGCACTCCAAGAGGGCGCCTTGATCTTGCCTAGGATGCTGCAAATTCGGGCCGGCACGGGTCTCGGGGGTGCAACAAGTGTTTGTTTTCGAGGGTTGCCCTTTTCACCATGTTTGGGTTTGCATTCAAACTCATAACGATTCATGTCTTTCCGACCGGGATTTATCCAGGCATTCTTTGGGCTCAAGCATATCACGCATCCTTTGGGCCATTGCAGTCAAAAGGATGGCGAAGAAGGCCACGTGTGTGCAGTGGATTTTTGTTGACAGCGGGGACCGGGTGGGCGAGTGAGACGAGTGGGCTTGACCAGTTGCTTCGCTTTTTTGCTTGAGGCCGTGAAAAAGCCATCAGCGAAAAAGGTTGCAATGAAGAAGACAAAAGTTAAGGCCAAAGCTGTCAGGACCTGTCGGGACTGATTTCCTCCGCGTTTCGTTTTGGGGCTCTGGGAGCTTGCGAGGTGATTGATGTCCTTTTGGCAGGAAAAGCCCAGTTGGCAACTTCAAGATTCGCATCGGCATCATTCATGGCAAGGCAGGGGTCATGCGTTCGAGGTCTTGGTTTCTTGAAAGAGATGGGCTGGGGAATTTGTGTGTGTGTGTGTGTTTTCTTCTTTTTTTCTTCTTTTGTGTTTTTTTTTTTTTTTTTTGTGTGTGTGTGTGTGTGTGTGTGTGTGTGTTTGTGTGTGTGTGTTTGTGTGTGTGTGTGTGTTTGTGTGTTTGTGTGTTTGTGTGTTTGTGTGTTTGTCAGCGCTTTTGAAGTTATGGAGATCGAAAGCCGGTTTGTCGGAAACACACACACACACACATGGACCCTGTGTTTTCAATCTCCTGTTTCGAAGTCATCATGGAAAAACGTGCTTGTTGGAAAAACGAGTTGGGTTCCCAGCTTCGGGTCGTAGTTCCTGTTCAGGTCTTTGACCCCATCAAGGTCGGAACGCAAGACAGGCATTATCCGGCGCCTTGCAGCGAAAGAGCCGCCGCTCACATCGACCTTTTTGAGCATGACCCGTTGGGTCATGTCCATGGAGCATGGGACATGGTTGCCAGAGGTTGGGGGCTCACGAAATGTCCAAGGCCCGGAAAACAGTACCCAATATACCCCAATAATTATTGTATTCGAAGATTTTGCTTGCAAAATGTTCTGAGGAGCACTTGAAGATCAAGAACAACACTGGCCCAAACGCTGACGGATGGGGTGGGCAGTTCATGGCAGATGTTTCCACAGGTGCGGACGGGGGGCGAAGCAGGGGGCCCACATCCATTAAGGGGTATACAATTCCCATGGTTGCCCTTAAGTGGTAGCTAGACAGTAACTCAAAACAGCGGATGGGGGGGGGCTCATGATTTCTAACTATGCGTGGGGATTCTCTGGGAGGTTTGAAGATGATGAAGTTGCACCCCGACATCTTCCACGTGGACTTCATGACCCAGGAGCAGGTGAGCAGCTGACAAAATTACTGCCAAATTATATCGATTGATGCCTATTCTTGCTTTGGAGCACGTGGCCCCCCGATTTCCCACGAAAGCCAGACCCACTTTAGTTACAACACAATGTGCTCCATTTCCAAAACTGGCAGTTTCACTCAACACTAGATAAACTTTAGAAGTGGAAATCCAGTGACCCCCTGACTTTGGTCGCTTGCCGGTTCGAACCATGTTTCAAGATTTTCAAGCATAGGCCACTGAGAAGCGGTTGGCGAAGAACCACCTGACCTTCGACTTCTGGGGTGATGTGAGCATCGCCCTGATGAACGGCAAACCTGCTCTGGCCAGAAGGATTGGATCGGCTATGGCGAAAAAACATTTGACCCATCTGTTTTTACGATGCCGACGCCCCAAAATGGATTTCGGTGTTCCTTTTGTTTCCCTTTAAAACCACCAAAAAGGGTACTCAACAAAAGACCAACCCATTGATGTAGTGGTGATAGATTCCTACTTTGCTATAGTGGATATCGACCGAAGGATTCAGAAGATCCAGAAGAATCCCAACTTGCGGCATCACCCGGGCTGGGACTACTACGAGTGGGTCATGCACAAATCCCGGTACATGAAGCATTGCCAGAGCTAAGCTTTCGGCTTGCCCTTTTGGGTTTCCTTTGTCTTACGAAGGGAATGACCTTCCGGGTGCCGGCAATGAACCTAGGGATTCCCTGAATGGAAATCATAGGGATGGTTTATGCGGGTGATTGCCACCAAGTTTGGGGGTGTTCACCTAGCAACAAGTCTCTACTGTTTGCCAGTCGTCCCAAGGAAGCAGTGCAGCAAAGCCGGCATCCCCATGATTGACACCATTCACGTGGAGAAGGGCTTCAACGCCAGAGAGGTCCTCAAGAAGATCGTGGCCAAGGGGTGGGACAAGTTTTTTGTGAAGCCGGGGTACATGAGCTTTTTCGGTGCGGGAGTGATCAATGGTAGCCTGGCTCGAACAAGGCAGATGGATTGTCTTTGGCTGCATTGCGCATAGCCTTCCAGAGTCAAGTGCTAGGCAAGACCCAGGATTTCGTGGACAACATTGAGCCGCTCTTGCAATACGAGGCTGAGAACAAGCACCAGAAGGAGTGGCTTGAATGCACATGCCTTGCTGGTTAGTTGTTTTCCCCCGCGCTCTGCTAGGTTCCTAGTTCAGCCTTACATGCTGAAGCCCAACGGCAACGTCTTCGATGAGATCCGGAACTTCTTCATTGATGGGGAATGGGCCTATTCGGTGTACACAGACGGGGTGGACTATGATGGCTTTTGGGAGCAGCCGGAGGGCAAATTGAAGGAAGCCTGTAAAAAGCTTCTCGGACTTGGGTGAGGGCAAGCCTTCAAAGTGACATATGTGCCGAAAGACCTCTTTACTTGGGGTAGGAATGGGACTTTAGACAACCCATGCAAAGGTTCCTATTATATAAGGGAACCATGACCATGACTCACATTGGGAGTGATGCTTGCGCGTCTCAGGTTGGCCATTCGCGTCATGGAGCAGATCAAGAAGGTAAACAAGTGGGAAGGAAAGCCCATGAACACCTTGTTGAATCGGATTGACATCGGAGTGATCCCTGACAAGTCCAAGAAGGATGGCTTCCGGATCTTTGTCAACGAGATTGAGCCGCAGATGACCACTTGGCTGGGCAGATACTGCCCTTTTGTCATCCAGGACAGAATGGCAGAGGCTTGTGTGAAGCACGCTAGGGAGATGCTCAAGAGAAGCTTGGCAGCTCGCCGCAAGATGCCTTCGCCGGACAAGGTCCGAAAGCTGTTGGCCATTTTGGATGAGCGCCTGGATGATTGAAAGCACAAGGTGCAATACCTGTGAAAGGGCAAGGTTAGTAGAATTCTGAAAGAGCTGGGCCATTGCGTGATGCGGATGCGCTTGAAGATGGTGATGCGGGGGATCTCTTTAGCTGTGCCCAACGGTTGGCAACAGCAGGTCAAGGCACTAGTGGCGCACCACTCCGCTCAGGGGATGAACGAGCAGAATGGCACTGCAGCCTTCCATGTGTCACCTGCTTTGATTGCAAAAGAGGAAAAGACGGTTTGCTTGCGATGCAGCTTGCACGTGCCGATTGGGCATGTATATAGGTTATAGATCTGTGCATCTTCCCACTACTTGTGAAAGGAGAGTGGTCCAAACCAGGACCCCCCGAACGTCAAGTTCCATGTTAAGTCCTGCATGCAGAATCCCCATCGAGGTTGCAGCGCCTGTCAGATCTTTTGCCCGGTGAAGGCGGGGGAGGAATTGATTTCGGCGCAGAAAGTCCGGCAGGACCACAGAACTGAAGCAAGAATACGCAGGCAAATAGGCAAAGCAGCCAAACTCGGCATTTGTGAAACAGGACAAGCAACTTGACCCAATATTCTTGCGCACTTGGGCGCAGGTTGGGCTTCCGGTTGGTGGGCCGGGCTCCCGAGTTGCCATGAGTCTGGCGCTGAGCCAGTGACTGCTTTGAGGTTCGAGCCACGGTGGTTGGTCCAGCACTTGGAGCGGTTTCTCAGGTCCGACCCTCCCAAGCAAAGCTAGGGTTTGGGTTTAGACAGTCCCTCTTGTCATCCCCTGAAAAACGGAATTGGGGGAGGTGACCCGGGAATTCTATGTATGGTGCCTTTGTTCCTTGAATGGGGAAGACTAGATACATGGAGTTGGGGAATCCCCTTCCCCCTTCAGGCAGGGGGGGGATCTCTTGTCCACGTTGATTGTTGGAAAGAGGGTACTTGTACAAGTTTGCAATTGAATGCCGAGGCATGGAAACCAATATCCTCGAGGTTGATCGCAGCAGTGGGGAGCTTGAGCTGCTTGCTGCCAAGTACAGAGAGGCCTGTGTGGAGTTCGCAACTTTCGCGCCAATGGGTCTGCTTTTTTGAGGGCACCCATTTCAGGTTGCTTTAATTGACCACCAAGGGGGAAACTCTAGTTTGATACATGCCCAAGTAGCCGCATGGCTGCGCGCGTTTTGGTCTGCCAGGCCACGGTGAAGTGACCAAACTGGTCGGATGCCTCACTCGCTTCCAGCGAAAAACCACGCGTGCTTACACGCCTCTTGCACGTGAAGCATGCAGTCCTGAGCACTACGCGTTGTTTTGAGCTCTTGCTCGTGCACCGCGCTCTCAAGTTGCCCTGTGGGTTGCAGGATGGGCAAGTGGCAGCGCAGGGCTTGCCGGCCATTTGCCGCGCGGCTGAGGAAGCATTTACCCAAGACCATTTTGGCCTGGCAGATACCAAGAAGCTACAAGCGCTTGCGGCGAAACCGCTGCAGAGATGCGCGGCTGCCGCTGGCACCAGAATCTCAAGGCTTGGGCACATGTGAGTGTTCTGGGCAATGTGAGATGGGAAGCTGCTTGAATGCCATCATGCTGGTGGAGTGCGGATCGAAAACTTGCAATTTCGGGGGCAATGCTGCGCTTTGCAGAAACCGGCAATTTGTGGAGGCACAAGCAGGAAAGCGTGAGCACTTGATAGAGGTATTTTGGACAGGGGCGACCAAGGGCTACGGTTTGCGGACACTTGTCCACATTGCCAAGGGGCAGCTGGTTGCCGAGTACATGGGGGAAATAGCACTCCAGTCGCGCATCAGTGACTGGCGCTATGTTATGTCATTGCCTCAAGGCTTAGCGATTGATGCTTCAAAGGCTGGCGGGCCTGCGCGATTCATCAATCACTCCTGCGAGCCCAACTGCGTGGCGCAGCGCTGGCTGGTGATGGGGCGCTGGCGCGTGGGCATCTTTGCAGCTCGCGAGATCCCGCCCTCCGAGGTTGGGCCAACCTTGAGGTGCTTCAGCCATTGTTTTTAGGCGTCCTCTAGGATTCTTGTCAAAGTGTGTGTTTTCCTAAGCCAATTTTGCCGAATCCTGAGGAGGTCACCTTCAGCTACACCAATGGTCGTGGTGGCAGCGGGCAGCGGGTGGACCCCTGCCGCTGTGGCTCAGCACTGTGCACGGGCCGCATCGGGCAGCCGCCTCGAAAGTCAAGAAGCGCACGGGAGCCTGGGACTGAAGGGACTGAAGTGAAGGCGGTGGCTCGGGAGTTGCTCAACGACGTTTGCATGGATGCGAAGGCAGACGCGGCTGAAACCATCCATTGCGATGTGCTTGCAGTGCCAGATGAGGACACAGAGGACGAGACTGAAATGCTTTCAAGCCTTGCTCTCTCTGCTCAGAAGACTTTTTTGGAGCAGTCTGATCAGAGCATGCACCTTGGTTGCCCTTGGATGTGACCTTCAACCTTTTGCCCTTTTGGACAATGACTCCCCACAAACCATCGAACAGCTCAACGTTTTGCATGGTGCTATCACCCACCCAGGCATGGTGCGCAATGCACAGAGTTTTGCCACAGCTTCTATGGGTCTCCGCCGGCGTGGCAGCACTCGCCCCAGCAGGCGAAGCAGCTGCTGGAGCAACAAAGAATTCCTGGCAGAACGGCACTCGAGGAGGGAGCGCGGTTGGGAATTTACTTGCCGTCACAACTGAAGATCGCCTACAGTGAAGCTCAATTGCTGAAGCAGTGATGTGCACTCTAGTTTCGTTTCACATGCGAAGCAGCCGGGGTGGCTATTGCACGACTGGAAACATGCGCCTGCGTTTGCATGCGCCTCTTTTGAGCTTGCTTCCCCGTCAAGCTGTTCCTGCTTGCATATGGTTTTGGCTGCAGATACGTGGTGTACTAATACAAATGCCCATGTATGAGCTAGCACCATCATCTCGGCATTTGCACAAGGCATTTGAGAAGGAGAGCCTGCCTTTTCCTGGGCATAAGGATCTTCTTTGCAGAAATTTACAGGCCCGCGGCAGTTTGGGCAATCAACCTCTGGAGCTGTTCAAGCTGTTGAGATCTCATCTGAAAGGCACTTGCAGATGCATTCTCTTGCGCTGGATGGCCCTCGCATCAAGGGCTCTTGATGGCACGCTACGCCCTGGCTCAGCTGGCAGCCAAGGATGAGACATGCTTACGCTGACTTGAGCGATGTGTTTCCAGCGAGTGCACCTATTCATTGATCCCTCCGAATGGCAATTCTGAATAAGAATATCCTCTAAAAGGGTTAGTAGACAACAGTCCAGTAAAGAGGCAATTGGGTGTGGCTCAAAATTCAAGACCCAGGGGTACAGGTTTTAGTCTACCTTTTCCATTTTCCAGGGTTCCATTGTGGGTCGATTCCTATTCTTGAGCCACAGCCAATGGACATTCGCACCCACGGACCCCTATGGACTCCTGCTCGCCGAGGCCACCAATTTGCACAAGCCACCGAGCAGGCTCGGCGCGTCTGCGACTGAGAGACCGGGGGAATTTAAGACGGCGCATTCAGAGCTGGCTTTCAGGCGCAAGCAAAGACATCCCAGCAAAAATTGAAGCTTCATGAACATCAGACAGGGCACGCGAGATGAACCCCAAGCAGAAATGTTGGCGCGCTTCGCATTACCCGCCTCGGGCCAGCAGTTCAAAGGTGTGGCTCAAAGTTAAACGCAGGGGTAAACTACAGGTTTTTGTCTGTGTTCCATTTAAAAACCAAGGTGCCATTGTACCATTTTTTGAGCCAAACAGATAATAGAATTGATTCTGAGGTTTGGTGGGCGATCCGCCAAAGGGTCGCTTGGCTGCAAGACGGGCTGCAATCGCATCGATATGTTTGTTGCCAGGGTCAAAACAACCACAAACTACTGAACAAGTTGTTTTTTTGCCAAACAACAGCTACAAAGATCTGCCCGTACAATACTCTTTTTTTGGGCCACTAAAAGTGCCACGTGTTGAGTATTACTCCATAGACCTCGAGTGAGTGGGGCTTTGGTCGTAGGATATGGCCACAGGTGTGTCCGAGGGTACCAACTTGGTGCTTTGGAATGATAGGAGTTGTTTTATATAAAGACCCCCCCCAAAAGGTCGCAAGTCTTTTTGGATGCCACATTTTTTTGCTGCGGTGCTTTGGGACGCCAAAAGGAATCCACGGATGGAGGTTCCATGAGATGGCTCAGGTTGTCGAGACCGGGGTCGGACCCTGCCTCAGTCGAGTTGTCTCAACACGGGCGGGTTTGTGTCACATGTCCCTCCCAAAATGGACCATAGGGAGGTTTCTCAAAGGAGTTGGTCCCCTAGAATGGCAAGGGTTTGAATGTGTGTCTTTTTTTAGTGTACCCCGCAAAATGATGGTTTGCCTTTTGGTTTCCCCTTGGAAAGCTGCAAAAAGGGGTACGTTCGGAAAAAGACCCCCCCCCCCCCCCCCCATATTATGGCTTTCCTTTTCATAGCAAAAGAGTTTGAGACACCTCAGACCGGATTTTGACGCGCCTCGGTTTGCTTGTGGCAGCGCAGGCTGCGAAACTTCAGCGTAGTGCGAGCTGCATCAGGCAAGGCCAAGACAGTGAGCAAAAGAGTCAACTGGCTATTTTGTAGCAGATCTTTGCACTTTAGCTTTTTGGTTGACACAGATGACTTTCTGTTGGACCCATAAACAGTTCAACCTTTTGCAGAGGGGTGAACAACATCCAAGAAGAGTCAAGTGACACCATGCCATGACCATAGATTTGGTACTGGCCATAAATGCCTTGAGGCTGAAGAAAACGTTTGCAAAGGACTCCTTGACTCCTCACTGACATGCGACCAGGCCACCGGGAAAAGCCGAAGCATGGAGCTTCGAGAAGACTAGGACGGGAAAGGGTCACGAGCGCTGTAGCTACCCAAAACCAACAGTTTGCGAAGATCGAAACCCATCCCAACGAACATGGAACCTAACTGGGGGTGTTCTAGAAGACTCAACGGCCATGGTGTCTCCATGTTCTCTGCCAAAGGTTTGTTTTAGTGGATGAACATCGAGGTTAAATCCGCCATTTTGGTTCCGCCCCATCCGCGTTTTTGGCGCATGCCCAAGCTTTTGACGACGAGACACCCCGTGTTTTTCATTTTTCTCGCGCCCCAGGGACTTGGTACATGGCTTAGCGCCATCCACCACAACAGTGAACTTGAAGGCGGAACAGCTGCAGCAGGAGGCCGGATCCAGAGCCTCCCAAAATGGATCCCAAGATCTGGCAATTTAACCTGCCAGGTTGGTGGTTTAGATTGCTTTGGATTTGCATTTGAACCCCTGGATCTTGCAGAGGCCCTCTCCTTAACCACCAAACCACCAAACCACCAATTGGAGGGAAGCTGAGAGGGTTATCTTGTGGAGGCGCCCGGCCTGGTTTCATAAAGTTTACCGTTAAGGCCACAAGACAGAACCTTCGAACTCCATAGTTTGTTTGGGCGCTAAAAAATTCTCAAGGCTCCGATTGGAAACTCTTTCGGGACATTTGTGGATTGCCATGTAGAAGTCTGTACCACAGTTGAGACGGATTTGGATGTGGATCAACAATAGGTACCCAACCAAGAACCTTGCCCCATACCAATCAGAATGTCAGTTAGCTTCAAAATTGCCTTCTGTACTCTTAGGAGGGTTTTTGAATACGGGACGTCAACCAAAGAACTCCAACACCTGAGAACAAAACATGAAGAACGATGCGGGACGTCCTAACGTCGCAATACACCCGAAACAAGGAATTTGACGCTGGCTCATATGGGGGTCCTGTCAACATAGGGGGAAAACATATCCAAAAAGGATACCCTCAGAAGCACATCCATATTCCGTAAACCCAGAGAGAGATGAGCTGTTCGACTCGCATGATTCGTTAGGCCAACGAAGCATCTCCTTTGTCGCCTAAGTCTCCAGCCTTGTCCAAGGTCGCGTCCTCGACCTCAGAATTTTAATATTATGGCTGACTCATGATTCGCCTTGTCCGCAGTGAACAAATTGGGATCTCCACATTCTTTTGGAGCACTGCAGCCACCAAGGCCATTTGGGGGATTCCTTCTTTTGGGGATGAGACATCAGCTTGGAAGCGCTCCTCTTTTCTCTTCAGGCAGACTCTCGGCGCCTCTCGGTCTCGGTGAAGGCGGACTCGCGGCGGATGTCCATCATGATGGCACCTGAGTTGAAGGCAGGATCCCGCCTCAAGCTCAATGAATCAGCCTGGTGCTTGTGGTTTGGATTTGATCTTTTCTGGTCCACTGGTTCTTGTGGGTAAGTGGAAAACCACCCCCAGGGAAGAGGGAAGCTGAAAGGATGGTCCTCAGACGACATGCTTGGAGAGCAGTTCCCTCTAGTGGAACCTGAGTGTCCGGAAAAACAATTTGAAAAGGAACCGCCCCTTTGCCGCTTTCGGGGGGTGGCCTTTTTTCTTTCAAAAGAAAGCCAGGGGAGCACCTGGGCTTGCTCTTTTGCGCAAAAGAGCTGGCAAATAAACCAACCACACTCCGTGGCTGAATTTACTGGACTTCCCTTGTTCCCTTGCAATATTGAGGTGGTCTATTCTCAATTAAACTAGTTTCATTTGTTACTCTATTTATCATTCTATTTACTGCTTTCTCAATGGATTGTTGTTGTTGATTTGTATAGATATTTTGTTTACCAGAATGATTCATATGAGGTATCCTTTTTAAATTTTGTCTGTTTGCCTCATTTATATCATGATTTGGTGCACAATTATCTACTGCTATTTGGACATAATTAAATGCATTATTGATATGATGTTTATCAATAAAAATATTATTTTGATTCATGCCACCGTAGGTCGCAGTGCGTGTGTGGTCAAATTATCCCACTTCTGGCTGGTGGCCGTCAACCCCGAGGGATTCTAGACAATACGATTCTGATTCAGGAAACCAAGACTGTGGCCCATATTGGGAGCCTTGTACACGTGTCACATCCTGCCAGGACATTTGGAGCCCTGAAGACGCCAGCAAGTCGTTCGACTTAGTCGAGTCGTCCTTGCAGGACACACACGAACATGAATACACGAGAGCGCATGAATTGCAGATCTGTCGATTTTCCACTGGGCCGGCTTGTCTAGTGTCAGCTGCGGCAGGCTTTGAAGAAAAATGTCCGCATGGAAGATGTCAATGAGGCCGGGAGATTCCGGCTGGCACTGTTTTCTGTGCCACGTGTTTGGGAGGACATGATGTCCCCGCACTCGCCAACCGCAGCGAAGAGAGCAGAGGCAGGGCTTAGGCTTTGGTCAAAACGAAAAGTGCAACTGACGACTTAGGAGCGGCGAAAGAAAGAGCTGGAAGCGAGGCGAAATCGCGAAAAGGCGCGCAACACCAAAGACCCAAGGCGCGACCATCAGCGTTTCGGCATGTGACTGAGGGGACCCCAAAACATGGTGGTTCTCCCTTTAGCTTCTTTTCTTTTGAAACCAAGGTGCAAAGGGTACCCAAGACAAAGACAGCGTGCTTGAACTTGCGGCCTGGATAGGCGTCGCGTTGCTGCAATGTTGCAGCAAGGCCGCGAATGGGGACAGGCCGGAGCTGGCCTGATCTGCTTTGCTTTTGACCTATGCTTGCGCGTGTCTTACTAGTATCTATATCGAGGTATTCTGGTATTCTGGATTGGCTAAAGCGAAATGACATGACATATACAATACTATATGGGTGTGTCTTTAAAGGGAAGCCAAGAGGACAACCATAATATATACATATATATATGTATATAAAATGTGTACATATAAATATATATATATATATATATATATGTGTATATATATATATATATATATATACATTTGGGCCCCTAACAAAGGACACACTCACATGAGCAACTGACCAACTTACTCAACCTACTCATCGTGTATTATGTTGTTGGGGGAACATGGGGACTTCAAGTTTCCCAGGAAAACCCGTGGGCCCCATTTTGTTCGTGTAGTTGTGTCCCGGATTTGCCACAGTACACAAGATCGAACGCAACGTACGCAAGGTGCTGAATGAAATTGCCATTGGCAGTGGTGGTTTGCAATGGGTTGAAATGGATTGTAGAAATAGTACAATGGTTTGTACTGCATGAATGTTGGAAAGGCATGGTTGAATGCAACGCTACTGATGTTTGGCATATTCACAATTGACATCGCTGTTTGCGGCTGGATGGGTGGATGGATGGCGGGTTGGTAGGTGGACGGCGGGTGGATGGAAGAACCCATGTCAGTGCAACATAGTGTAATCTAGTTAATGTGCTTTCACGTGATGTCATGTGATGTCATGTGATGTCATGTGATGTCACGTGACGTCATGTGTCCATGACTTTTGCGCGGATACTTTCCAGGATGCGTGCCATAGCGATTTCACTTGCATTTTGAACCAGACGACATGGCACTTAGTTGAGCTGCTGCAGGCAAGGCCAGATCAGGTACGTGATCGCTCAGTCAAAGTGCCCACCCAGGCCCTGGCTCGCTGCATGCACTCACAGAAGCCCAGCCTGTAGTCTGGCTCAGATGCATATGGCGCTGCACAATGGTGGCTCTGAGCGCATTGAGATGGTGAACGTCCAAGCACTGCAGGCGAAGGGGTCACCTTGGTTCACCAATTCTGTTTTGTCGCTTGCGCCCTTTCCAACAAAACATGGGAGACGCGAGGCCTTTTCAGGAGCCCTGAAGTCGTCCAAATTCCAAAACTCTTCTGTCAGCTTCCATGTTTGTTGGAATGACAACTGCAGGGGCGCTGCAAGGGCTTGAGTGCTGGCAGCTGCAACTACCGAGAGGCACGTAGACTTGAAATAAGGTGTGGATTCGGACCTTTGAATGAATCAAGAGAAATGAAATGAACATTTGCACTAGCTCATGGTGCCAGAGTTGTTTGTGAATTTTAATAGGGAACCCCTTGGCAGGCATCATTTCGGTGGGGCCCGGTTCATGTGCACCAACCACTTTGGAAGTTCCCCGGTTGAATTCATGGCCACTTTCGCCTGCTCGTTTTTTGACTCAGCGGAACAGGTGCGTAATCAAGCTGAGGAAGAGGACAGTCCATGGGGGCAGAGTATGGAGGTGTGCACGTGAGCAACGGACAGAACAAAATGATAAGTGGTGCCCGAGAAGGGAACTCCGGTTTAATTGTAAACCCTGGCCCTGGTTCATGAATGGGGGATGGCCCCGTTTAATGGGGCTTCATCACTTTTGGAAATTAATTGGATGGGTTTATTGATCTGGGGTCAACATTTGGTTTCTTCCTGTATTTTCAGGAATTCGCACGAGAGCACAGACAGAACCAGGAGCGGCAGAATTTGTGGCTACAGGCTACAGCTCCTGCGGAGCCCAAGGATTTTATCAAGGAGAACAAGGCTGTGGAGTGGGTCGATTTGTCTGCAACTCCAGTTCTTTTGAGCATACGCGTTTGTCTCTTTTTTTTAAAACAAAATATTGATATTGTTATTATTTATTGTTATGATTTTTATTATGTCTTTGTATGTTTGTTTTTTTTGGGGGGGGGGGTAAAGGACAACTGCACGTTTTGCTGGGGTGAAGATTCGTTTCACAGCGAGTCCGTCAGCTCAAAAGGTGGTTTATTTGGCCGGGGGGGGGGCCGTGCATTGTTGTTTGTTGTCTCTGACATGTGTTGCATCCTGGTCCTTTGACATGATTTGGGTGTGGCTCAACAAGAAACAATGTGGGGACCGCAAAAAGCTGCTTATTTTACACAACTTGGGCTGAGGGGACACCATTATTGAGAAGCCATTTGACAGGCTCAGCTGAATTTCTATGTCGACTCCTACGAAGCAAGCCGATGTCTCAGCCGCAGATCTTCAAAGGGGTGAGTGCATCCCAAAAAAGCCGAGCGGACCTGCTTATTTGGGCATGAACTTACATTGGGAGTTCGCTGGTGACATGTTCAATTGCATGCCCATGCCGGTATTTGTACCATTTCAGGCACCTCCCGTGCCCAGTTCGTAGCCATATGGCTATGGGTCAAAAATGCGCACCCAAAATGGAACCCTGGTAAATGGAACCAAAGACTAAAATCTGCGGTCCCCTGGTGATTGTATTTTGACCCATGCCCACAACATATGTCCCAACCATTTTCATGGCCATATTCCTTGCCCAGGCCGGTATCAGGCCGAGGAGACCGAGGCAACACCTGCAGTGGAAGGATTTTTGTTTCAATCAAGCAGCAACAAAGGAGCATCACAAAAAAGGAAAAAAACAACAACAACACATCATGGCTACTGGAGGTCGTTGGCGACACCTCCAAATGGTGTCCTTTTGGTTGTGCACCCACACCGACCCCAAACACCCCCAAACAGGGTGACCCAAAAAGGACTTCCATACTCGCTGCAAATGTCAGGCCAAGCTGAATGCAGCCAAGAACCGGCGCGCGAGGGCAGATGAGGCGCGGCGAAAAATTCCAGCTGCGCTTGCAAGCAGTTATGCCTACAGGCAAAACTCCAGAGGAAGATCGAGCTGCTGTTGGGCAAGAAGTCCTGCACTCGCGTGCCAGGACTGAACGCAGTTGTCGCTTGTGCAACTTAGGCGTATTGAGTCTGCGACGCCAAACAGTCTGCAGCCTAGAGAGCAAGTGAGCCACATTGTCCCGATGTTATCCCCATTAGATGACACTCAGTCGATATTGACCGTTGCTCATGCAGCAGCTTACGTCCCTCCTAGGCCCCGGCAGCCCGCAGGCAGAGTAAACCACACACACACCAGCGCTCAGCTCTCTTCGCTTCCGGCAGGTGATGGGCGGCAATTTCTTGCGGCGGCTTTCGGCGAAGGCACAGATTTTGTCTTTTTTGCTGGCACTTTGCCACAGGGTGGCAACATGCCAAAAGAAGCCTCACTGACAGTATGGTTGGTAGTCTTTTGTTGGCTTCGGGAGGACATGGGGAGACAACCAACATTTCTCACACGAACCAGTGGCCCACCCAATCTTCCCATGTCCTTTTGGGGAAATTACTAACAAGAACTTTAAGCAAGTTTGTCCGTTGCTCATATATGCTTTCAACTTTCAACTAGACTTTCATTGAAAAAATCCTACGGGCACTGCAGGCGTGATTGTGACAAAGGCATGTCGAATAATAGAGTACTACTGGGGCATGCAACCTTTGCCAAAGCAAGGTCCCAACCATAAACCATATATGGGTGCAGCCGCATTTTCATTTCTTTACATTATGGGTGGACCATTTTAATACCGATCAGTTTTGATTTTGACTCACCTGGGCATTTGGGTTTCAGGTTGCCTTTTGTTTTTGGAGTCAAAAGGACATCCGCCTCGGGGCCCCCCGATTTCACGTACAGGCCTGCCAGGAATCACAGCGGGAATCTCAGGTTTGTCTTAAAGAAAAGCGCCTTGTGGATGCTTCGAAAACCAAGTCTCATCTTGCTGGTGCTCAGGGGAATGACCGTTCCGGGTGTTGGGAATGCACGGGAAGGGGATCCCATCATTCCAACTCATTCCCTGCTGAGAACCAGCAAGTCATGTTGGAAACCCGAGGGAAGGGCTGGGACTCTCTCTCTGGCACTCAGGTCAAGCATAAAGCAGGCGAGAGCCTTTGTTTCTCGTGAAGCACGCGGAGTGACAGTCAGTTCTCAGGAACCTTTCCGGAGCCCAAGCATGTGGTCGGCTGTGCGAGGCCTGCATGCGGTCACAAATGCACTAGTGTTTTTTTGGGGGGGGAACTGCTGGGTTGATTCTCAAAGGCAAACACGAAGGAACCTATCATTGTGGGTACCTAATTTCATGACACTTTTGAATGTAGTACGCCTGATCGGAGCGTTACGTGCGAGGCTCTCTTTTGGAAACTGTGGATCTCAAGTGGCAGGATAGAACTATCCGCAAGCCCTCTCCGCCTGGAACTGAAGCCATTGGAGTTGCATGTTGACTGCACTCGGCCAAGGAAACGGGCCATGGACTTAGCATGTTGCCTCCCGATGTGCGTTTTCCCTTCCTCACTGTGTTTGCCCGGCAAAGCCGAGACTGCATTCCACGAAGTATTGCGTCGTTTGGAGCTTAAGTTGCGAAGATAACAACAAAGCGGCGCAGTTCTAGCGGTGGCGCTCAGGGAAGATCGAGAAGCGCAAGAGATATCGAAGCCTGAGAGCGGTGCTGGTCTCAGCGGGCAGCATGTGAGGGTTCAGTCAGAGATCCAGTCTATGGTCCATTTGGGGCCATGTCCTTCAGGGTAACCGGCCTATGTTGACCGTGGCTGTGGGTTGAGTTGCATTCGGCAAGAAAGCCAGGTGGCTCAAGGAGCCTGTGGATTCATCGCGCTGTCTGGGGCATAGGTTCAAACACTTTGGACAAGCGGGCAGAGTGTGGCATGCGATTGGTCGACACGTTTGTCTCAAAACAGGGTGGTTTTCCTTTGGCTTCCCAGGAAGAACAACACCTGAGAGCCATCAAGATAGATATTTGGATGCGTCACCATGACTTTCTGTGTAAGGTATGTTCGGTCTCGCCGGCGATACAGAGCCCACGACCTCATGATGCATTTGTTCATCAGGACGGCTTGGCGGCATCCTAAGAAACAACCGAACTCACCAAATTGGGTGTGTGCTTTTTTGGTAACCTTTTTTTGGCGGTGTTAAAGGGCAACCAGACGGAAAATTGAAAACCAATCGTTTGGGGGGCTCCCCTAATAAACATCACACCAAATCGTTCATTTCCCTCTTTTTGATCAATGTTTTAGTCGAGATTTTCAGTCACACAAATTGGCTTCTTATCTCTATAGGTGGCACAT
>CAUJNA010001580.1:80000-172500 GCA_963377175.1 Effrenium voratum
GGTCAAAGCACCCTTCTACTTGGGCTCGGTGGGGACAGTCATCAATCTGTGTATTCAGGTTTTAGACAACCAATGTAAAGGTTCCTAAGGGAAACCAGACCATGACCAGAACTTTGACCGTGACACTCGGGTAAATTAGAGAAGTTCTGCGTGTTCTTTGCCCGGCGCGTTCGCCAGGGTAGGTCTCATCGCTCTGGCCGCTGGAGAGCTCCAGGGAAGGCAGCCCTTCCAGGACTCACTGGGGATTTTGTCCTCTGGTTTTGAGGCTACTTTTTTGAAACCAAAGGGAAAACCGAAGCCCATGTCCGGGGATCCAACCTAAAAAAGGGCCCACTCTGGTCAAAACGCCAGCTGAGGTTGTGTCTTTTGGAATTAGCACCCTTTTCAGGGAGCGCCAAGGGAAACGCCCATTTTGGGGTCCGCCGCTTCACATATCCAGTTACTTGAGGTTGCAGTTGGGTGAGCAAGTAGATGCCGCAATTCCAACCCATTTGAATTTAGTCATCTTTACTTACCCATCAAAATTTGTGTCATCTACTTGAGTGCAAGCGCTGTGACCACAGGTCCAGACCAATGTAAGGGTTCTTGTAGGAACCCACAGGCGTTTTGCCGGATCTCAAAACTCGGCCCAAGTCCAAAACAGCGTTTTCCCTTGACCACAAAGGGGGACCTGTGTGGGGGACCCCATATTTGAAGCCCGAAGCGAAAGCCATGGTTTTCCTTGACCACAAAAAAGGGAGGGTATAGCTGTGCTGTTTTTTCCTTTTTTTTTGGGAGGGGACCTTTGGTAGGACCATCCGGCCAATGCTGTGTACCAGGCATGGGGCTTCGCCGTTTTGGGGGCAGAAGTTGGTTTCTCAGGTCCAGCACGGGAAAACCAGCGCCAAGTTTTGGCGGGTCATTCACCGTCAGTTTGGTGACTTCAAGGAGCCGGGGTGGGAGGGGCTGGGAGGGGGTGGAGGTGGGAAAGGGGAGGGTGCTGGGCATGCCCCGAGCGCGCCTGGCAAGAAAACAAATGATGGCCTTGCCACGAAGCATGCTCAAAGCGAACGCGGGAATCAAGATTTGCTTGCGCGATGGTTGTTTGGCTTTGATCGTGAACGAGTGCAGGCTATCCCGGTCCTTCACGTCACAGAACTTCAACAGAAAAAGCGGTGGCATTTCATCAGCTTGACAGGCAATGTGCTTACTTGGTCGACACTGGGCTGCTTTGTGAATAGTTTCGTTTGTTGCTTGAACAACATTCCAGTTGACCTGCGATCATTTTGGACGGAACAGGATTAATGGAAGTCAGCCCATATTGCTTCTCCTGTATCTCAGATGCGAAGGGACAAGCGTCACCCATGTGAACCCCCCCTTAATTACTGGTTTGACACCTGCTCGAAAGGCTGCAGCCATGGTGTGTTTGGCAGGGCTTCGTTCATTTCTTTGACTTTTGCACACATGGCCTGCCATCGCCTATTAACGTTCCCTAGGGTGCTCACTAGGGAGTGTAAGTGTGGCGCGTTATATAAGTATGTGTATGTCTATGTGTATGTGTATATATATATATATCTATATATATATGTGTGTTGACTATATGTGTGTGTGTTGTATGTTTTGTGTTCGTGTGTTGAGTGCACGTGTGTGTGCGTGTGTGTTGTGTGTGCGTGTTGCGCTGTGCTGTGTGTTTCTGGACTGTACTGTGTTGCCCTGCCGCGCCGTGTGGCGCCGCGCCGCGCCGCGCCTCGCCACGCTGTGTATGCGTGTGCGTGTGCGTGTGTGTGTGTGTGTGTGTGTGTGTGTGTGTGTGTGTGTGTGTGTGTGTGTGTGTGTGTGTGTGTGTGTGTGTGTGTGTGTGTGTGTGTGTGTGTGTGTGCGTGTGTGTGTGTGTGTGTGTGTGTGTGTGTGTGTATGTGTGTGCTTGTGCGTGTGTGTGCGTGTGTGCGTGCGTGCGCGCGTGTGTGTTTGTGTGTGTGTGTGTGTTTTGTGTGTTTTGTTGTTGTATTTTTTTTGTGTGTGTGTGTGTGTGTTTGCGTTTGTGCGTGCGAGCGAGCGTGCGTGCGTGCGTGTGTGTGTATGTGTGTGGGTGCGCATGGTGTGGGTGCGGGCGGGCGGGCGGGCGGGCGGGCGGGCGCGTGCTTGCGTGCGGGCGGGCGGGCGCGGGCGTGCTTGCGCACGCAGACACGCGCGTGCTTGTGGTTGCGCGTGTGTGTGTGTGCGGAGTGACAGAATACCCTGTCACCACCTTGGGCCGTTTTCGGAGGCAGGGGGCACGGCAGCTCATTCTCTAGCCGTGCCAACGAAGCTGTGAGAATGAGCCGGAAGGGAGTTTGGACGCAAACTCCTGTACCTGCAAGTGATTCTGAAAGTCCTTTTTGGCCCCCTTGGTTGCGGCGCTGTTTGTGCTTCTTGTTCTTTCGGGTAACGTGTTCGCTGCTAGACGGAAGCCAAGTGACTGCAAGCCGAACCCACTCGAGACTCATCAGTTGTACTCGAGACTCATCAGTTGTACTCGAAAGATTAGCACTCTCCATTTGGAGTTCAAGTGTGTACACCCCATTCGTGGGGAATCCTCGGGTGTACCCATTGTGTGACCCCGGGCCGGCTCTGTGGGAAAATTTGACCTCAACGTGCTTATCATAGAACAGCGGAATTTCACATTTAACCAGGAACGAGGTTTCACTAAAGTTAAAGGGAAGACAGCGATCAGACCATAGTGACGTCTCACCACAGCTGCTGGCTGTCGACTTTCATTGCATTGGCTTACCATTGGTTGAACTTGTTGCTCGTATCATAGCGGTTGAAGATTGCTGACTTGCATTTGCATTTTCTTGTAATTGTCGGATTCACTATAGCTGCAGACGGCTGCTTAGTTGCATTGCATTCGGTTTCCATTTGTTGGATTTGTTGCTCTCACCACGCGGTTGATTGCTGCTGACTTGACCGTGCATTGCCTTTCATTTGTCAGATTCATTTCTTGCACCAATGCTGATGATGGACGCTGACATCAACTTGCATCGACTTACCTTTTGTCGGATCCATTTCGTCAACCATCGCAGCTGGGGGCCGTTGACTTGCATTTGCATTGATTTGCATGTTGTCGGATTCGTTTCTCTCAAGGTGGAAGTGTGAAGATTCAGAGTCGGTTGCGTCACCATGTCTCGACGTGATGATCGTGATAGATCCAGGACTCGGCGCAGACGCGACCGGAGTACTTCTCCTCAAGCTCGTAAAGCACACCGACGTGAACACAATGACCACCACGTCTCGGAGGGCATGGATTGGAACAACCTGGTATCTTGGCAACACAATTCTGGCTACAACTCCGCCAACAATTTCCCGATGATGCCCACCAATTTTCAATCGATCCCTAGTCCCACGCAGCAGTTCCAACATCCATCGATCAACTACATGATGCCGATTCCTCCAGAGCCCACGCCAACGAAGTTCATGCCGTCCGTGATGTCACCACCGGTCACTACCTCGCAACCTATACCGCCACCTGGACCTCCTGCTGCTCTACCGGTTCGTCCTCAGAAAGCCTGGCTTACACCATCACCTGACTGGACACCTGGAGATGGCATGTTAGATGTCAATCAGCTCTACAACTTCAGCCTGCCCATGACGGTTGCCAACACTCCGCATAGCAACCAACGCGACATGTCAGGCATGGACATTCGTGACGTTCGCCTGATTCAGGTTATTCATGGGGGCCTCACCAACTGGCTGCTCCGACCGTTCGCTCACGGCAGATTCGTGACGTGGGAAGGCTTTCGCACTCGCACTGAGGCCTTGCTTTGGAGTGCCTGTTCCAAACTACTACGGCGATCGCAGTCGATCAACCTGCTCACCCTGGAAAAGGACCTTGCCAATTCGCTGGGACTCAACCTCGATGACTTCAATCAGCGGATCAAGGTTCATGACCATTTGGCCAACTTGGTACTTCAATTTCTTCAACAACACCACGCATCTCTCACGCCTCCCACCCAGACAGATGACATGGTCAAGAAGTACAATGATCTAAATCGTGCTCATGAACTGCTCCAGGCTCAGTATTCAGCATCGCTTCGCGCTTCGACTTCCCCCACGGTGGCAAGCCAGAAAGATGATGCAGAGTTGGTTACACCACCACCGGTCAACCACACACAATCCTCGTCGCCTGCCAGCTCCCTCCCTACGGCCAGCGCAGCGGCCCTTGATGGCAAGTCGTTTGATAGCGCGGCGCAGCCCCGGATCATTCAGTCTCTTCACGGAGTTTCTTCACCACCGTCCAAGCCGGCGGCCTCTCAATTGCTCACCATGCACAGCACGCCGGAAGAAGTTGTCAAGTACTACACATGGACCAGTGACCAGCCACGCTTGTATCTCAAGCAATCGCCCACAACCACAACTTTGACGTCACTGGTCAAGTGGGCCAATCACCCGTCCCGGCTCAACGGCAACAAGTCATTGGATTCCATGGCGACGCAACTCCTTCAGACGCGTCAACGCATGCCAAAAGGCGACGCACCCACTCTCGGGGCGATGGCGGCTTCGTGGGGACTGGAGCCCGGCTATCTCACCAAGCTCACTGAGAAGGCGCTGAGTCACCTCATCGTGACCGCTCGCTTACTCAGCGGATGAGCAGGCACCTTGACGAACTTCGTTCACTTATGAGCCCGGAGCGGCAGCCGTGTCACGGATGAGTCGAGGTTTAAAACTCGTCCGTCATCTTCTTTCTTTGCATTAGTTTGATCTTGTGCTTGACTGTGCTTGCATTGTCTTGTGCGTGATATTCTGTGCAGCTTGTATTCATGTCGCCGCCTCACGGTAGATTTCATTGGTTGCATGTTCACCATGTTGGCTGAGCTTCGCCGCTGTGGAATCTATGGTGATGTTGCACAATCTGGCCGGTCATTAAGGACATGCTTTTTAGGCCTTTTTTTTTGGTGCTTTTTGTGGACCGAAAACCTTGTTTTTTTCGGGTGTGCATCTTTGTCAAAACAAGTCGTTTTTCGGAAAGGTTTTTTTTGCCGAAAATCTTGGGGAGGGAGGGGGAGGGGGGGGAGGGGGGGAAGAATTTTGGGATGCGCTCTTACTCCGAGGTGGCTTGAACTTGACTTGCGTTGCTGCATGGCCAACAGGACCCCAAAGAAGAAAGTCAAGAGGGAAGGGGCGGGATCCGCTTGGGCAGAAACATGCAGCAGGGGAACTTGGCAGCCTACTGGTTACAATCGTTGGCCACCTTAGCAGCCGATAAGCAAGAAGCAAAAGGCCGTGCAACGCGCAGCTGCTCTCTTTTTTTCCGGCATTGCCCCATGCCAATGGAAAAGAGATACAGCTGGACAGCGCCAGTGAGACCCCGTCATATGGCAGCTGCCAGGTTTGCCTCAGGCACTGGCGCTGGCTGCTTTCGCCTCAAAACAAACTGCGCGAGCGCAATTTGTCATAAGCGCAAGCTGGTCCAACTTGCTCTTTAAATCACGCAGGGCCTCTTCAAGCCGCGCGTTCTTTTCAGGTCCTTCACGGAATTTCTGCTCAGCCTGGCGGAGACGGTTTCGCCAGTCCTTTTGGTCCGGAAATCTAATTCTTTCTTCATGGAGTCATTGTCCAGCCGCAGCCGATCTACTTCAGCAAGCAACTCATCATGGTTTTGGAGATTCAATAGTTCTTCCTTGGTGAGTCGCACACGGATGTTGCAGCGCCGGTTGTTCTCGTACCTGGCCCAGTGCAGTTTGCAAAGATGTTTTGGGCAGGCTCAAGAACACAGTTGAAGAGATAATAAAACACATACTACAATTATTGACTGAACTGTTATTCCAAGCTGCCGTCTCTTAGTTGCAGTTTTGACATTCACGGGGTCGGCCTGCAGCTTCTTGGTGTTCTTCATCTCCCCCAGCTCGCTCTTTTATCACAACCATGGCACGCCCCCTTTGGCAACGGCGACGTGAAGTCAGGCGGCTGGAGCTTGACAAAGAAAGTAGCGAGAGTCCACCCCCTGCCCAGATTTTTTCAATGCTGGCCCATAAGAGTTTGTCAATGGTCGAAAGGTTCAACTACCGGCAAGTCAAGCTTTAGATCCCCAAAAAAGCAAAAAAGTCCAACTTGCACAAAGTATTCAAGCACCACAAGAAAAAAACTACCCATTCGGGCCTCGAAGAACCGTTCCATTCGGGCACTGGGCTCGGGCTCCAAAAAGTGATTCCATTCGGGCCCCGAAAAGATGGCTGGTGGACACAAATGTGCAGATTGAAACGGTGGCCTCCAAAGAGCCCCTGGAGAAACATCCACAGCCAAGAGCCCCGGGCCCTGAAAAGTTGTTCGATTCGGGCCCCGATTCGGGCCCCGAAAAGCTGTTCCATTCGGGTCCCGGATTCGGGCCCCGAAAAGTCGTATACCATTCGGGCCTCGAAAAGATGGCTGGTGGACACAAATGTGCAGATTGAAACGGTGGCCTCCAAAGAGTCCCTGGAGAAACATCCACAGCCAAGAGCCCCGGGCCCCGAAAAGTTGTTCGATTCGGGCCGCGATTCGGGCCCCGAAAAGCTGTTCCATTCGGGTCCCGGATTCAGACCCCGAAAAGTCGTATACCATTCGGGCCCCGAAAAGATGGCTGGTGGACACAAATGTGCAGATTGAAGCGGTGGCCTCCAAAGAGCCCCTAGAGAAACATGCGCAGCCAAGAGCCCCGGGCCTCGAAAAGTTGTTCGATTCGGGCCCTGATTCGGGCTCCGAAACGCTGTTCCCTTCGGGTCCCGGATTCGGGCCCCGAAAAGTCGTATACCATTTGGGCCCCGAAAAAATGGCTGGTGGACACAAATGTGCAGATTGAAACGGTGGCCTCCAAAGAGCCCCTAGAGAAACATGCACAGCCACGAGCCCCGGGCACGGAAAAGTTGTTCGATTCGGGCCCCAATTCGGGCCCCGAAAAGCTGTTCCATTCGGGTCCCGGATTCGGGCCCCGAAAAGTCGTTTGATTCGGGCCCCGATTCGGGCCCCGAAAAGTCGTATACCATTCGGGTCCCGGATTCGGGCCCCGAAAAGCTGTTCCATTTGGGCCCCGGGTTCAAGCTCTAAATTGTTTTCAAGCTGGAAAAACTATTCGTGTTGGCTCCGAAGACTTGTTCAAAATTTGGGCCGGGTTCAGGCCCCGAAGTTGCCACAGAGGGAGCAAGGGACAGTGGCGCAATGGCAGCGCGCCCGAACCAACCTGCGGACCCGCAGTTGGTAGGGAGGTCGCGGATTCAAATCCCGCCTGCCCCCATCTTTTGCGCAGAGTGACCCTCGCACCCTTCAGCAGTTCAATTGCCGAAAGGAGCTCTGGCGCCTCTGGCAGGCATGGCTGGCCTTGTGATGTGGAAGGTCTGAGAAACACATGAACACGCAGTGGCTGTTGAAACTCACGCGGGCTCCTTTTTCACACTCTCAGCTTTCCCCGCGACATGTCAATTGCATGTCTCCCCGACCATGTTGCTACTAAGAAGCAAGCAGCAATTGCAGCTTGCAAAAACCACCGTTTGGGAAAACAGCAAGGCATCCAACTGCGGGGGCGCAGTTGTTTGAACACCTGATCCAATCTGTACTGGAGTCAAAGTCGATCAGGGCTGAACTGCTCCCAAGCCAGTGTTGTTTCGCTTCCGGAAGAGGCATCCTTGGGGGATGGCTCAGTTGTTGCATCGCAGCTGGGCGAGACATCAGGTTGCTCGGAATCTTTCTTCTGCTGCCACTTCCTTGCCAGGACCTGGGCCTCTGCCCAAGCCACTGCGACAAGCCCTGGCATAACTCGCTCACTCAGTGGCAAATCGTCGGCACTCCCCACGTAGAACTTCATCCCGAAGCCAAACTTCTGTGATTGTCCAAGGCCTTTCACCACAAAGCTTGAGTTGTCCAGCTTAACCATAATCTTGCAGCATCCTCTGCTGCACTGAGGAAGTGCGAGCTTCGTGATTGCACCAGTCTGCAGTTTCCTCTGTGTAATGTCTTTCCAGATAATCGTCGCTGTTCACATGAATGAACACTCGCAGATCCCTGAACTCCTCCATGCAGATGGGGCTCCCTTTGCGAAACACGATGGCTTGCTCCAACTTTTCCAGTACCTCCGAATGAAGCTGATAGAGCGGGAAAAAGCTGGACTTCCACGTCACCAAGCAAGCGTGGTCGCCTGGCTGAAACCGTGCCTCCTGACTGTCCATGTCGTCCAACCATGACGACATAATTACTGCGGTAGCACAGTAATGTCTGTGGGAAGTGGGACTGACGCGCAGTTGCCTAGATGTGAAGCGAAAACATCTGCAGGGCAATAACATCAATCAACAACATCGCAACTTTCAAGGACAGTCGCAACTTGCAAGGTCCATGCTTGCTCTTTTGTTTCTTTGCCCATCACGCGATGCCATGGTCTGCTGCGCGCCCGCAGCAGACATTGCCACAAGGTCTAGTTTACATCATCAGCGGGAGGAGGTTTCGCAAATTTGCGTTGCCTTCTCTCAGGACTTGGCATTGAAGCTATCGCATTCTTCCTCTCTGTGCTCTCAAGCCAGGCGTTCCGGGCAGCATTACTATCCAGGCCGTTCTTGGCAGCGTTGTCAAAGAAAGCTTTTCGGGTATTGTCATAATTTGTGGTTTTCTTTGACGCGCCCTTGGCTGTGGCCTTGCGTTTGGCCTTGGCTTTGGCCTTGGCTTTGACCTTGGCCTTGGCTTTGGGCTCTTTCTTGGCCTTGGCTTTGGCCTTGGCCTTGGCTTTGGCCTTGGCTTTGGCCTTCGCTACTGGACATGGAGGATCTTCTCCTGCGTCTTTGTCTTCTTCTTCTTCTGCTTCTTCTTCTTCATTCATATCTTCGTTCTCGTCCTCCGGCTCATCAGAATCATCCCATCCCCCCGCCTCGCCGAAGAGCTGCTCGATGGAAGGCTCAGCCTCCTGGTTGCCAGAGTCAGGCTCATCGCAATTGTCGTTCTTCCTCAGGCTCGGGAAAAAGTTGCCTTCTTCAATGCCGCCGCTCATGAATGGCAATGCTACTTACTGGCTTGAGGGGCTCACGAGCAGTTTGCGCAAACTGCTCAAGAGCACAGGACACTCACAATTGCAGCAGCGTGTTTATCCCATTTTCCTCGCAGCGCTCCGAACTGCAATCTGCCCTGGGTCTGTGATTGCTTCGCTGCCAACAGACATGTCCCGCTATCATCATTATTGTCATGCGCTGGCTAAACAAAAGAATGCACAAACTGTGGCACCACAGTTTGTTTAGTCATCGCCCACAGAGTCTTCACTCAGATTCTCCTCCTCGGCGTCCTCTTCATCTTCAATTTCTTCGTCTTCTTCGTCTTCTGCAATCAGATCCTTCTCCGACTTCTTCTTCGGAGCCGCCTTCATCTTTGCAGCCTTCTTTGGCTTCGGCTTTGCATTGGCACCTCCCCGCGACTTTCGCTTCTTGCCTGTCACCGTGGACGTGGAAGGCTCAGGGGTGCTGCTGCTCTGCGCATGCGGAAGGTGCAAAAGTTTTCCCAGCTTTGCGTTGAAAATCTTGTCGTTGGCAGGGTCAGTCATCGCCGCGAGGAGCTGTGTGCAGACCTGGGCCTTGAACCACTTGGCGTGCTTTTGTGAGAAGCCTGGCGTGCTCTTCTTGGGCACCAGAACCAAACTCGAGCAAAAGGACATCAAACTGCGATGCAGCCAAGGAGCAAATTGCTGTCACTGGAATTCTTTTTGTCAAAATCACGCTGGCTGTCGCAGGCTCTGCTGCTGTCATGAGTGTGACAGCCCGTGGCCGATACCGGTGCAACAATTCCTCGATCATGTGCGAATGCCTTGGATTCCAAGTGATCGGTTCTCCTGCCACGTTGTCCTTTGCACTTCCATCTGTTCGCTGTTGGTTGTTCGGTGCACCAGCCACGCGGAAGCTTCCAAGCAACTCGTGCTTGAACACAGGTGCCAGCCTTGTCAGCCCTGCCAAATCATGCCGGGGGACCCCGTAGACCTCAGAAACTCGCACGCAAACAAGGGGCGCAAGCTGAGCGCGCCAAACAACCGCGCACTGTTTGGTTTTTATCCAAGGCGCAGCATCTGAACACACACGGTCCCCTCAAAATGTAGGTTCTTCCGGCTTCCCGTGATAGCTTGCAGCTTTTGCGCATCCGTGGTGGTCACCAAGACCTTTTCTGCCAAGTTAATCACGTTGACCTCATTATCAGCCCCCGCGCCTCCGAGGAAATCACATTAAAACGCTGAGGCCCTGGCTGGCCCCACGCTCAATCGCCGTCCCTGATAGATTCCTGGCCTTCCTGTTCGCAGTTGTCGAGTCCTCAGTGTGGATTAAATTCCACATCTTAGTCACGCCGATGCCCTTGAACAGGTTGTTCCAATGAGAGTGCAGGCCTGACCGGTCTCCGTCAAAGAACAAGAACCTAAGATGAGCAACGCATGGACGGCGCACGCATCCTGTGTTTATCTAAGAAGCTAGGCAACACATCCGAAGCGTCTGGGGGAGGCGGCCCGTCCGAGTCGTCAAAGGTCAAAGTGGATTGCATGTTTCGTGCAAAAAGCACGCCCTTGACCACTTTCTTGAAGTGTTCTTTCTGAAACGGAGGGGGTGACCTCCGAGCGTCGGTTTTATGCTCTCCTGCCTGCTCAACGTCCCAAATGAAAAGTTGGGAGCCACCGTCCTGGCTTCGCGTCTTTAGGAATTCCACCTTCGACAAAGCAAGGATGAGTTTGTCAATCTCTTGGTCAGCCACCGCGACCTGTAAAAGGGAATTGACAAGGTCCTTGGCGGTTGTCTCAGTTTCTAGCAGAAACTCTTTGTCTTCAGTCTTCAGAGCTTCAACTGCATGGACAGCCTCAGTTGCCTTGGCGTCATTGGGCTCTGAAAGGCGGATGGCGGCTTTCACAAGGGCGGCGTCATCCAACGCACCTTCGTCCGCTGACTCCGCCTGCGTTGCCGCAGCCGTTTTGTCGGCTTTCTTGGTTAGCTTGTCCCAGATGGGCTTGAGCACCTCGCGCTCGAGAAGGGCATTCACGTCAAAGTTGGTGTGCAACACGCTCTTCACCTTCTCGTCGTACTTCTTGGTGTAAATGAGATCTGCCAGAAATTCCGCAGCCTCTTGACTGGCTGGCTGCAGCGCCCCCAGCCACGATTTGTTGGCCACGACTTTCACGGATTTGCCTCGGCGCCATGTCCAGATCATTACAATGTCATGGGCGACACTTGAATCACCAATTGCAGTCAAAATGCTAGGGTCAAGTTCATTGTCAGGGATATTGTCGAGCGTCTCCCGCGAGAAGAGAAGGCCACCAGCCATTGCCTTGCGCCACGTCTCCTGAGTGGAGAGTTTCTCCCGGATGCGTTTTGCGTCCTCACATGGCAGGCTCTTGTGAGCCAACAGCATGTCCAGGATCTCATCTTTCAGGACATACTTCCATGCCCACATATGCAACAGCCTCAGAAGCAGTGCGCCCCCATCAATCAAGGCAAAACCTAAGAAAAAGCAGCAGTGCTAGGAGTCAGGCCCTTTGGAATTATTCCCACGGGGGTTCTTGCCGGCCAACGCCTGGGGGTTGAGCTCGCCTTGCTTGAAGGTTTTGTTCAACGCCGCATCCATGAGGGCATCGAACACCCACTTCACGCAAGGCGGTTGCTTCTTGCAAGCAGTGGCAAGGTCTCGCAAAACATATATGGACTTGATGGGACTTCGCTTTCCGAAGAGCTCCTCAGAAAGCAGGACTTCCTCTCGGAAAGAAGTGTCGCTCAGCAAGGAATTCCACAGAGCCATCAAGACTTCGAGGTAGGACTGCGTCACTGCCTCCCCCGATGTCACCGTCAAGTTGGCAGACAAGATCTCGAAAAGCTTCTTAGTCGTCAGCTTGGTCTTGGAAGCTGATTCGTGATTTAATTGAAGGACACTATTTGAAAGATGCGTTGCAAAGGGTTGTAGAAAATGGTCTCGTAGCTGGTCCCAACATCATCCCTTTGCTTGGCCGCTTCCCAGAACAAATTCAGAACGGGCTGGCAACTCAATGCTTGGCTAGTAATGTATTTAGGGGCCAAGACAGCGACGGCGCCGGCCTCCTGGAACTTGTCTTGCTGCAAGTCCCTCGCTGTGGCCAAGATGAAGGCGTGGTGGTCCTCCTCCGGACTGATCCTCTTCATTTGCCCATTTTTCTGGTCCATAAACAAGTCATCCACTGCCACCACCAAATTTATAGGCTGGGGCTTCTTGTACGTGGCGCGCATGATCCACTTTACGCTGCTCTTGTACACTGGCACACTTGCAGTCGAAGACCATGACCAGCTAACCCACGCTACATTGCCGCCTGCAATGTACTGGTCAGTAGTGGAATCTCCCTCCTTCAAGGCCTCCATCATGGACTGCAACTTGCGATTGTCGAAGGGGTCTTGACGACCGCCCTCCTCGATCGTTAAGGGCTTCATTGACTCAAGGTCCCTGAAAAGATCCGTCCTGAGCAGCAGCGCAGTACTGACTGATGGCATCTCTATTACTGAGGCCCGCGCCCCACAATGAGTTCCCAAGCCTTCCTCACGTCATCGTAGTGGGAAGCGCTTATGTTCCGGCATTGCACCGGGGTTGAGCTTGCCGAGGATGTTGATTGAACCATAGCAGTCTGCACCTCGCTGCGGTTACGCAGCTGGCACCGGGGGCCTCAAATAAAAACACTGCGGATGATCCTTAATCTGAAAGCACGGGTCACGCTCTGTGAAAAGTCGAATTTGATCCGCGTCAGCAACGCTTCCGTTTTTGTTTACCCCAGTCAATTGTGCCTCACTGTAGATTCACACGCTCCTTGCAGTCGCGGAGCACCAACCCAAAGCAGGGCCATCGCCCCAGCAAATTAAACAGGAGCAGCTCTTGTCTTAATAACTGTGGCTCCACAGTTACTAGGCCTAGCGGATCAACCTAGCTGCCCTGAGCACCGCCCGCATTGCCTCCCTCAGGACAGGAACCGACATGGCGTTGCCCACCATTTTGCCTCTCTTGGCGCGGGACACACTTTTGGGCCAGCGGAAGTTGTGGAATCCCTGCAAAGCCGCCAGCTCCTTGAGGCTGAGAAAGCGACTTTCCTTAGCACAGGCTGTAAGCGGGCTGCGGGCTGCGCAACTCGCCACACTTGATTATTTGCACTCGCTAAATCTGGGTTTGGACAAGAATCGTTGTCGAGCCAGAAGTTGTCGCCGGAGGCTCGTGCACATGTGATTGTGGGAACATAGCCCGAGGTGACCTGCCGGAAGTTTTTCCCGGCTCCTGCGTCGATGATGTCCCTGTCCAGATTCCAAACACCCTTCGCCTTGAGCTTCTTCCTTCCTGCCAAAATGTTGTTCCGCTTGGTTTTGCAAAGCTTCTTGATGTCCACCTTGGGAAGCCCCTTCTCCAAGAAGTCGTCCAGGCAAGCGAACTTGCTTTCAGGCAGCGAGTGGACCATATTTGGTTTTCTGGTTTTCACACCCTTGCGCGTGGACCTCCTGGCGCCCATGATGTAGATCCTCTTCCGGTTCTGCGGAAGCCCGAAACTGCGGCTGTTCACCATTCGCCAGCTCACAGCATAGGCCCGCTTCTGCGACCCAGGAAGCCGACATTCCTTGAGCTGCTGCAGAAGTTTGTTGAAGTGCTTCCTGTGCTTCTTATTCCGGATGCCCGTCACATTCTCCAGCACAAATCCACGCGGTTGCATGCGGCAGATGTAGTCCACCACAGCCTTTGATAAATCACGTTGGTCGCATTTCCCCTGCCCGACGCCCGCCGTACCTCGGAAGGAGCAGACTAAGCAAAGACATATGTGCAAAAAAACAGAAAGTAACCCAAACTTGGTTGAAAACAGCTACTTGTTCTGGCAGTCTGCTGTATGGTTGGCACGGAAACCCAGCTGTGTACAAGTCACACTTCTCGCAAACATTTCCAAGAGCATATCCAAGACTCCTCGGTCCCTTTTTGTGGGAAAGAATCACCTTTCGGCAATCTGGGTCCACATCGGTGGCAAACTGAACCATGAACTCAATCCCCAGTTGCTTCGCTGCCACAACATCAGTTCCCATGCCGCTGCAGTCGCTCCCAAGCATGATTGGCCACTTGCGCTGGCAATGTGACTCCACCTTCTCCACGCGAGGAGGCTTCTTGATGCCAGTTTTCTTCACCTTCAAGGATGTCTTCCCCATGCTTCACGGACTTTCTGCGGCAACGCAGCAAGTCAGCTGAAGAAGCAACTGGAGGAAAGCTGGCTGCGGGGCGAAGCGTGAAACGGCTTGACGGGCAGACAGAACACATGAGCACACCAGACAACAGACAACAAGACGTAGTAGTCTCGGCTTGGGGCTTAATTGCACATACCCCCCAAAACAAATAGCAGGTCAGCCCGATTTTGAGCCGCAGTGCCAGGGGGTTCCGTACCCCCTGGCACTGCAAGTTCTGATGCATCAGAACTCGCAGTGCCAGGGGTTACCCCCCATTTTCGAGTCCCGAGTGCCAGAGGGTTCGGAACCCCCCGGCACTTGGGACTCGAAATGGGGGGGTAACCCCCGGCACTGCAAGTTCTGATGCATCAGAACTCGCAGTGCCAGGGGGTTCGGAACCCCCGGCACTCGGGCTGTCGGGCCCAAAAGAGCCCGAGGACCCGTTTGAAAAAGCATAAACGACTTAGACTCAAAAATCTAGCGTCAAAACTCGCAGGGGCCCAAAATCTAGTGCATCAGAACTCGCAGGGACCCAAAATCTAGTGCATCAGAACTCGCAGGGGCCCAAAATTCTGATGCATCAGAATTGTTCATTTGGCAGACACAAGGAGCAACACCAAAAACCAGGCTTGCGTGGCAGAAAGCGCTCAAACAAAACTCCCACAAAATGGAGGATTTTTCGGCTGACCGGACCCGCGCATCAGCCGGGACAAGGTTCCCCCCACCCCCCCACGGCTTTGTACACTGTTTAACTCCCAGCGCTTCAAGAAGCGCTTTCCGTCATCAGACAGCGAGCCATCGCATAGACGTGTTTCTCTCTGTTATGACGCGAGGCAGTGGCAGCCCTTTCCCCAGTCTGCAGATTCTGTGCAGCGACCAATGCTCGTCATTGGCGGCTGTGACCCAGGCAGAATCGCTCTATTGCCCCAAGAGCTCCCCACTGTACAAATGTATGGGCGTTGAACATTTTTGTGGATGTCAGCACGGACTTTTCCTGCACAAGTCCTACACTCACATAGTTCTTCTTGGTCTTGGCAGCTTTGGCTGCGTTCACCCAGGTGGCAGCCTTGTCCTCAGTTCTGTTACCAGGGGCGCGCCGCTCCAAACAAGGCAAACGGGACACGGACAGGACGACAAGTGTGCCACAGCCAGCCAAGGCCCGCACGTACACTTTCCAGTTGAGCTCTTGCATGCGTGTTTGTGCCAAGACAGCGAATCGCGGATGACGTTTGCGAAATGATGGCGTAATGAGCACATGTCTTCGGGTGCCCTTGGCTGGCCCTTTGTATTTAACCCAAGGCCCAAACCCGGTCTTGATCGCAGCTTGGCTTACGATAAGACCACCAGAGAGTCGCATTAGCCATGAAGCTCGAGAGCCAGGTTTTGCGACATTGTTCACCACAACGCCTTCAGCCAAGAGATAATCATTGACCACCAGGGCACCCAAAGAGTGGAGTTTCTGGTGCAAGTCAGTAGAGTCTGCCTCCTCTTTCACGAGCAATCGCCTAAGAAAACTTGCAAGAACAAAGGCGCAAAAGCAAATTCAAACGCCAAGGCGCATATTGGCCAGAGCTGGAAGTTCAGGCTGACTCCGCCTGCGTTTCCGCAGCGAGCTTTCGAGCTGAGCTTGGTGGTCAGCTTTCCTCCTACGCTCCAAGCATTGGCTGTGCTCTGCTGGACGAAGCTGCTCTTGCCGCAGCAGCAGGTCGTCTTGCTGAGCTTGAAAGCACCGTCTTTTCTTCAGCTCCGACAACTTTTTGGTCGCTTCCTCGTGCTTGGTGGAAATTGCATTTCCAGCTGCCTTGCGGGAACTTTTGCTCAGCCGCAGCATGTCCCGAGGGGCATCGTTCAGCTTTAAGCATCGCTTCACACTCTTCCGGCGTCGAGCTATCCACGCGGCTTCCGAAACAGGATTTCTTGTTCGTGCCTTGGCCGGCAAGGTGTGCAAAGCGAACTCCGGCAAGTTAAAAAAAGCTATGTGCCGCCAAGCGTCCTGCCGGCTTGCTTCTAGTCGAAGACCGGAAACAAACTTAGGTTTGCGAGCGGACCCAGATGATCTTTCAGAGCCGAAGCCTTCCTGCCAAATCTTTTGGGCAAGCATAGCAACTGCACCACGAAGACTGTTCTTGTCCCACTGGCGAAGCCGCCTCTCGAACGCCTTGAAGTAAGGGCCTAAGAAAGCCCTGTCGCGTGCAGTGTGGTACTTGATATCTGCAAAGTCACGCTCGCTCTGCGCAGTTCCAGCCGCCGATGCCAGCAAGACACGGGCAAGTGTTTTAGACATGTCCGGGCAGCGGCCGCTGAAACTTGACTCTGCCAAGGTCCAGGCTTGCAAATCACCCAACTCTTCCGACTTGGACAGTTGTTTTCCTGGGCAGAGCATTGGAAAGCGACAAGCAAAGCAGGACAAGCAATATGCACCGTTAAACAAACTCAGAACCGGTCGGTGGCGTTGGGCAGTAGGCTTTAAGTCTTGGAACTGTTCATAGAGCTGCTTAGAGTTCGCGTCGAACATCTGGGAGAGCCGCAGAAGACAGCGCTGTGTTTCCGCAGCGCTCTTTTGGGGGCCGCTGAGCGAAAAGGCTGACAAGTTGTGGATCAGTTCAAAATCAGGAAACTCTGTCTTGATGGTCTGCGAGACAAGGGCGAGCCATGCAGCCATCCTTGCAAAGCACCTGTTGAAAACGATCGGCGAAACGCTGCCTCCCACACTCCTGTGCCCAGCGCCCAGTTGAATCAAACGAGGTCTTTCCAGCCACTTCAGCACCTGGCAGTCAGATCAAGTCTTTGAAGCTCTGAAAACTTATCACGGGCTTCGCGACTCATTGCTGTCTAGAAGCGTGCTGTGTGTAACCACTGGAGGTGGCTGTTTTCTGCACGAAGAGCACATGCAGCCTTTGAGCAAAGGTTGTCAAGCAGGTTTGCGCTGCACTCATGTCCATCTGGCTCTTGTCAAATCTGCGTAAATTCTGATCTCCTCATCAGCAGCGTCAGCCATCATAGCCATTTGCAGGTACACCTCTGTGGATATAGACTCCAGGAACTTCTTGGCAACCCTTCGGGGTTTCGCGTTGGTCTTTACTCGCAATATCCTTAGATTTGCAACACAGTTTTTCTTTGAAATGGCGACATACTCAAGCAAGCCTGATGCCTACTAAGTCTCTCGTGAGCTGTGGCCAAGAACGCATCCGCAAGAAGGATAAATCGCCCCATCGGCTTCTGCAGAGAAGAATGACGATGCTTGGCCGACTGCAAGTCTCTCATGCCACTGTGACGCAGAAATTCGGCGTCCATGTGCCGAACCTTAGCGCGACGAGACACTATGGCCACACTTGCGGCATGTGTGTTAAAACATGTCCACTTTTGAGCCTAGCAACATGCTTCGCAAACATCACCTTCAAATCTGGCGAATGCCAAATCAGCGCAGTCATAGACTCCTTTCCAGATATGAATTGCTGCATGTATTCCTGAAGCGTCTCGTCAAGATGCCATTTCTTTGCAAACCTTAGCCAGCAAGGCAGCTGTCTGTTAGTTGTCCGTTCCGCGCAGGGTTGTTTACTGGGAATGCAACACGTGAGGACTGCGCTGAGTTGCCGCTGGACAGCATGCGCGCTGTCGCGCAGTCGAATCTTCATAGCTGGAAAAGTCTCGGCAGGAAAGTGGTCCCGAAGTGAGAGTAAACGGCCGGCTCTCAGTTCATCAGCGGCCGCATCCGAAGCAAACATTTCCTCAGCAGCGTCAGCGTCAGGGAGAAGCATTTTGTTTTGAAACATGGAGCAAGCAAAGCTTTGCCGCCTAGGTTCCACCCTTCTGCGAAAATGCTGCCAAGCCTTTTTGTAAAATGTCGGCGCCTTCCCGCACCACCCAGACGGAGGTTTTCTTCTAGCCTGAAACATAGTTTTTGCAACTCGCAGCGTTGTCCTGGCAAGCCTTCGGGCGCCGCAAATTTGGCCGTGGAAGAGCCCCAAGAGGCCTTGATGCAGTTCAAGTTGACCGCGCTGCGGTTTTGCAGCGCGGTTTGACACACAGGCAAATCTGACAGAAAGCATCGGCCCTTGCGCATCTTGCGAAATCAGAGCTACCTGGCACTTCCCAAGTTTCTTCCGCTCCATGTCCAACATAGCCTCATTCAAGCACCATGAAATGTTCTTTTCCTTGTAGCGGCCAAGAGGAGATTTTCGAAGCGATTCTCCTTTCAAGCGGCGCTCCACAACACCCAGAAAGGTGTCCATTGACGGGGTGCCTGGCAGATTTGGGCTGCAGCCAAGCGCTGTCGCTCGTCGGAACCGATGCAGTACTCCACGCTCATGTTGTTTCAAGTGCGTTGTTCGCAATCCTTCCACTGAGCGGCTGAAGCACTTGCAGTACCGGCACTGCACATTCGACTCAGTCAGTTTTGCCCACTTGAACAGTCTTCCCCACTTAATCACGCATTTGGAAGAAGGCATGGCGCCATCCGAACTGCGTTGCCGCAGTCGGTGCAGCAGCTGCCGTACAACTTGAGCATGTTTCGACAGGCGTGATCAACGATTAACGATGCCGCAACATGAACTGTGCCACGACAGAAACACTCAGGCAAAACGGACAAGCCCTTTTTACCTCTGCGGGACTGTGTGCTTGAAGTGCGACCGCCTCCGAAGCCGTCAGCTGTACAAAGGCTTCGGAAGCAATGATTCAAAACACTGACTGCGGCGACGCAGTTCGGTTTTTGACCTTTCTGAGGCCCAGGAACCATTCCTTTACGTCAGCCAGCTGCTGCTTTGTGCATGGATCATCAGTCCACCACTCAATGCCGTCGTCGAAGGTGACTTTAAGCCATTGTCCCCGGTAGTTGTACCAGCGTTGGCCCTTGGGGAATTTTGGCGCCCGTGGCAGCCGGCCAAACTGCGCGCCAATATATCCAGCAGCGACCCATTGTGTATAGGTGTAGGTGCCGCTGGAATGCATCCTGTGCACCGGCGCGAGTCTCTTTGTCGCTTTCTGGCTTCCGCGAGTTCTGAAGGGCAGCCCAATCACTCGGGATCTCTTGAATCTGGTTCTCACGCGCGACCGCGTCTTCTGTTGTCGAGTCCTGGATAGCCCCGCCGCAATTCCACCATCCGGGTCAGGCATGTTGTCATAGATGCCTGTCGCAGTGACATAGGCCGTCTCCGCTGCTGTAATTTGTGTGTGGAACCAATCGCCTGCCTCAGTGCCGAGCTTTGGGAACCCGGCGTCCTGCCACTGCCTCTCCAATCGCAGCAATTGTGCTCCTTGCCATCGACCTGACTCAAGCGGCATCCACCGCCACTCATCTTGGTCCTGGTGCACGGAGGAGGAGGCCTCGTCCTTCTGTGACATTTTGTCATCCGGCTCCTCATCATCCTCATCTGAGATTCCGCTCAGCTCAGAGTCAGAATCAGGAACATTGACACGGTGCAGGGTCATTGTCAGGTGTTCCGCACGCTGGAGTTGTTGCTGCAGCCCGTCGTGGTCAGATTCAGAGACTGATGGTGTTGGGGGCCCCTCGCATGGAGTCTCATCAGCCGGCGACGTTGGCGAATAGTTGAACCAGGCCGGAACTTCTTCTTGGTCCATGTCAGTGTCAAGCTGCGTCGCCGCAGCTGATTTTGGCATGGGCAAAACGGAGTTGGGCTTGCCGGCTCCTGCTTGCACTCCTCCACCGGCAGCTGGGTGACAGTGGGCTCCTCCGGCTGCAGAGTTGGAGTTTCCTGCTCCATGCTCGGCGCCACAGTTGGCGTCGGCGCAAGGCTGCTTGGGGATCTAACTGGTGACCCGCCTCGCGGGCTGCGTGACCGGCAAGCGATGAACGCAGCAGCTCTTGCCTTCACGTTGGTGGGCTGAGGAGCCCAGGGAAGCAGCAGCTCAAGGGTGTGAGATTCTTCACCTTGTCATAGTCCATGTGAAGGAACCACTCCTTGTGTGGGACGTAGTCTTCTTCCCAGTGAGGGGTGTGGGCACAGTCGTGCCACCTGCTTGCTGCAATCTTTTCGTATAAGGGCACCTTCACGTGGTCCCCCTGCAACTCTTTCGGCAGCAGGCGGCATTGCGGCTGGAAATTCCGCGAGCACGCCTCGCCCTGCTAAACCCGCATGTTGTACCTCACGATCACCTTCACTATCACGAGGTCCTCCGCGTTCCACACCAGCTCCGTGCCACGATGCATGTTAAAAATCGTCCTGGGGGTGTGGCCCAGAAGCTGGAAGCCCAAAGCGTAGTAGACATTGTTGCCGAAGACATTTGTCTTCCACGCGTAGTGGTCGAAGACGTGCTCCCAGTCTTCTGCTGTGTACCTTGGCGCACAAGGTCGGCAAGGCACGAACAGGCAAGACTACAACAACCAAGGACTAAACATTCAGGAATCATTACCAAACACAAATTTCTTGGCAAGGCGCACTCCGACTCCACGGCCTCCTCGGCCGTGATACTCGCGTGCCCCCAGCCCGGCGTCGTTATCTGACGCAGTCAGCTTTCCCTGTCTCAGGATTGCCGGGGCACATTCCCAGTAGGTGCCGTGAACCACCGAGTGCAAGTGGATGCCATCTGCGTTTCCGCAGATGTCTTGAATACGACGCTGCCACTGCGCAGAGTGCTGTCTGTCCGACTGCAAGTAATCGAATTCGATGTGGCCAGAACTTTTGGAGGTCTCCTGGGGGAAATGGCGGCATTGGCCCAGAGAGTCGCAGACTCCGTGGACGTGCGCCCAGTGCCGCACCATCATCTCCACCAATGCTGGGTCCTTTGCACGGGGGTGGTTGCTCTGGCTCCTCCCACTTTTCAAACTTTGAACGCTTGGTCAATCTCCCGATGTTGTTCCTCAGGACATCATACGGGGCTTGCACCAATGGAGTGGCCAACTCCAATGACTTTGTGCCAGCCACATGCGGCAGCTTCAGGAGATTGGCCAGCATCTCGCTCGCGATGAGGACCGACTTCAGCGGGATTCGCTCAATGCTTTCCAGTGCCTGGCCGCTGTGTGGCCACAGCGGCTTGGTTCACTCTGCCCAGGAAGTCTGCAAGCGGAGTCCTGCAAAGGTCATAGAGGTCGCGGTGACTCAGCATCGTGTTGACCTTCACCCACTTGTGCCCGGAATTCTTCTCGAGCGGCTTTGTTGGGATCCCCTCCACATTGGCCATCCCGTGTGGCAGGAGCTCGTGTTTGTGTTGAGGGCCATGGACCTCTAGTGTATCTTGGCAGAAAGACGGCAAGACGAAGCCGAAATTGATGTGGTTTACGTTTCTCCGCTTGCCTTCCTGCAGGGGCATTGCTTGAACAGTGTTTGCAATAGTTAGAACAAACGTACAGGGACATGCAGCTTTTCACACGCCCCAACCCCATGCACTTTCCCAAACCTGTCCTGAAATTTCTGGTTTATCAGCGTCTTGTCTTTTGCCAGCGTGAAGAAGTGGCCCGTGACGTTGGAGTCCAGATGCAACCCAGCCTCTTCTCGCAGTTCCCTTAAGGCGGCATTCTTGGCCGCATCTTCCTGCCAGTTTCCACCATGCCTGTAGACAAGATCTGCTGAATCTATGCTTCCAGCAGGTGTAGCAAGAAACCCGCTGCACCTTCGGTGCGCCAAGACATGCCAGTCGAAATTGACATTCATGAACAAGTATAGCGCCACACTGCCATACTCGTCGGAATGTCGCGGCATGTCCTGCTGTGTTGCCAAAGCAGTCTTCAATCTGCCTTGCCCTTGCTTGAAGCCAAGGCTGGCGCGCAAGCAGTGTGAGATGCAGTTGTGTTTCATGATCACTGAACGGCAACAACATTTGAGAGCTGTTTTTTCCACTAGCAGCCTGAGTAAGTAAGTTTGAACAACCAAGGCAAGGAGCTCCAACAAATAGTAATAGATCATTCGACAGCAACTGTTCAACTGCGGGTGCAGAGCTGGTTCTAGATGCAGCTTGGTCGACAATGTGGTGCGCATTGAGTTGCGGAAGCTTTATGTTGAAGAGGCGAAGGGCAATTCCTGCTGTCGCCAACGACAACACAACCGAAAAAACAAAGTCGTGCAGTGTTACCAGATGCCTGCATACCCTACTCGAAGAGCTGCACAGCCAACCCAGGGCGGGCCCTCATGGATTGACAAAGCATTGCGCTGCGTTTTTTTTCTGGCTGCAAAATGTGCGAAGAGACTGTTGCGGCAGCAATTCAAGTGAAACACTGGCAAGACTGCGTGGCCGCAGTTTGTGTCTAGCGATGCTCGAAGACTGTCTCCTTGGGCTGTCTGTGTCTAGCAATGCTTGATTGTCTCCTTGGACTCATTCTTCTGATTCAGCAGCTTAATAATCATCATCTCTATCTTGTGGACACGGCCTTGCGCCCCTGTCAGCTCGTCCAAGATATCCTTAAGCACTTCCTCGGGCGGGAGCGGCGGCGGACTCTGCCACGGCGGCGGCGGGGAGGTGCTGGTCCACGCCGAGGATGCCTGCGATGATGGCGGCAAGCGATCATACTCGGCGCCCACCCAGTAAGTACACATCGGCGGTTCGCATTTTTCGGACCGAACTTTGAAGGCCTCAGCCCTGGTGTAGCACCAGCTGTGCTGCAGGCCAGCCTCAGCCTTTCCCTCCAGCAGGCACACGCAGCAAAACACCTCAAAGTTCTGACCGCAAACCATCACACCGCTGTCTTTGAAGGCCTTCTTCTTGAAGAACGGGGTCTTGTATATCCGCAGACATCGCACACGGCCTGCCAGTCAGAATTCCACGGCATTGTCTGACTGACAGCTGCGTTTCCGCAGATGTTCCACAGATGTTCCTTAACAGCTGCGGCGGGCAATTCAACCATCACGACATGAACACAGCATCCCTGACACATGTTTCCAACTGTTCACAGGCGCGCCCGAGCAAACGCAGGCACGAATCGAAGACTGCAGCTCTACCACCATTAGCCTTGCGTAGGAGGGTCTTTTTCTTGTTCCGACCTTGCGCCCGAAACGTGTAAAGTCAAGACTAAGCTACTGTTGGAATTTGCAGAGGTGTTGGCCATTAACAAGAACCAACTGCGGGCACGCAGTTGGTTTTCGCGGCAGCAGCGCTGCGTGGAACTCCGGCAGTATAAACATGGGACATCTATCGCCGGCGCAATTCAGACTCTAACTTCTCCAGCTCCTGCGTGCTTTGCCACAATTTGTGATCGATGACCTCCGTGGTGTCCATTGCCGTCTGCCACATGCGGAGCGACATCCTGCGCATAGACTCAACTTGAAAAGTCTCTGCCCCTCTCAGAATCAATAAACAGCTGCTGCCTGCCATTGCGGAACTCCTCGATGAGGTCCAGCGCCGAATCCAGATTGTGGTACTCCTGCCTCATCAGGATCTCAACAGCTACCACCATCTGCAACTCTTCCTTTAGGTGTTCCATTTGCGCTTTCAATGCCTCGATCTTCCGTCGTCGAGCCCCAGCCTCGGTCATGGCGCGCAACGGTGACTGTTCCATCATGGCTCCCCTAAAAAAAGGCCAGTTTGGACCAGAGCGCTGCAAAGTAAATTGCACAAAAAGCATCTCAAATTGACAAATATTGCCCCAGGTGCTCTTTTTCTTGCCTGCAAACAAGCATGCGGCAGCAAACACATCGTTTCTCAGGCTGCAGCAGCCCCTCAAGCTCAGCCCAAACACTCACTGTGTTGCCGCAGTGTGTTCGTATATGAACTCTCGAAGCACCGGCTGCAAGTCCTGTATCAGGACATGGACTGGCCAGAGTATGGCCAGAAACACACACTCTGCGTCGTGGCCAGCGGCAAGACCGCCCCACACATCCAGGGCCTCGCTCACCTGCAACATTTGGTCATGGAGAGTGCGCAGCTCGTCAAGCTTAACCTTGTTCAGCTTCCCCTTCATCGGCCGCAGCATCTCGTACTCATCAAACATCCACAAGCCGTCCTTGTAGCGCACATCAGTCACCGGTGTCTTGTGGCGGAAGAAGTGTTCAAGCACAGTGCATGTGGCGCAGCACTTGCTGATGATCTTGGAGTTCATCCGGTTGTCTTTGTACAGAGGGCCCAGAGTCTCGCAGACCTTGATGAGCATCGAGAAAGGGATCTTGTCTGGTTGCCCGCAAGTGATTCGTTGGATGTCTTCCGCCAACTTGTATAGGCAATTCCCCCGCACAATGCCAGGTGAGCCCTCCTCCAAGTACCTGGATGCCATGGCTTCGCCAGCTTTGGTTACAAAGCTGGACATTTCAACAAGTTGAAGCCGAACCGAAGCTGAGCCAGTTGAACCGAATGGGCGGGCGGCGGGCGAAAACTCAATGAGCCGCACGCAACGCTGGCAGCAAAACAGACACGCTTTTCCTTGTGCTTTGTAAAACTCAGGAGTTGCCAAACTTCTCAGGCAAAGCAAAAACCTAAGCTGAGCCGGGCTCTCAGGGGAAAGGCTGTGTTTCCGCAGCCTTTTCTAGATGCAAGTTCAGTCAGAGTTCAAGGGTAAACAACAAGCTCACGCAAAGTCAAACAAGCATCGTCCAACAGCATCCCCAATGGTGTAAGAGGTCCGTCAATGTCGGCCAGTTCGTTCAAGAAGTGCAGAACCTGGGTCGACTCTTCCACAAAGGCCCGCTCTTCAGCAGTGACGCGTGGAAGTTGCGTTGGTCCTGGAGAGCCTGGAGAGCACAAATCCCGCACAAGAGGCTCCCTGGCCATATCATCAGAAGGCAATGGCGAAATCAGCGCGCGCTCCATACCAGCAAGAACGACTGCGAAAGGAAACATCGCGGCTCTTCGCCCAGTTCTTTCCATGATCAACCGCAGGACCCGGCTGCATTTCCTGACAATAATCTCGTCAATCTTCATTTCAATGACATGCAGCGCCACGCAATGCGCGAGCTCGTCAGCGTCAACCCCGTAAATGTCCATGGCAGCACGTGCGCCAAGTTTCACTACCAGCTGACATAGCAAAAACAACTCTCTGAGCCACCGGATTGTCCAAACATCAAGGCCCCCCTCCCTCCCCAAGATTTTCGGCAAAAAAAACCTTTCCGAAAAACGACTTGTTTTGACAAGTATGCACACCCGAAAAAAACAAGGTTTTCGGTCCACAAAAAGCACCCAAAAAAAAGGCCTAAAAAGCATGTCCTTAATGACCGGCCAGCAATGGCAGTCTCTGGACAACTTTCTACACTCGTTGACCATGTTCTCTACGTGCTGGCAATACTGCTGCCCTGGACTACCACTACCGTCGATACCAGCCGATGAGTACGAATCAATCACGCAACTACTGTGGTTGGGCCTCATTCTGGAGGTATTAGTTGTGGTCCGGATTGCCCTTCAGATTCCGAATCACGCTATGTCGCATTCTCAACACACTGTGGCCAACAGGTATGAGCTTCACAGATGTCGGTGCACCGCCTATTTATTGATTAGTTTCTTGCAACGTCTCATCTCTCAAGATCACGGCTACTTCCCACCGTTCTTTGAAGTTCTTCACTTCTACAAGGCATCTCTCTTGTGTGAAATTATGCACTCCACTTTCGCAGACACGAGACATCTTCGCTCATTGCGGACACGGTTTCCGGACCTCTATGACTTCATTCACGATCCAGGTCATCACCAACAACCGTGCGTCTACATCCGACTTTCTCCATGGCACACGCCTTACTACGTTGGTGCGACTGATCAGGACGTTCTACGACGTGACACTCACGCAGTCGCAAATTTCTACAACTACTCCGGGGACGTCATGCCTTCTTCGAACCCTCGCTTCACTACTGGAAGCGCTCCAATACTTACTGGCTTTTCTGTGCAGTTCCGGTTGAGATTAAACTGCCCGTTTCCTCGGTTTGGGTCCAAGAAAGCAAATGGCAATACCTGCTACGTCCGCATTTGAATGCGCCCTGGGTACATAGACTTCTACGAAAGGTGGGCTTCCGTGAGCATCTCGTTGATTTTCGACGTCATTCGTTGTCGTCTCCCACCTCCCTCGGTTTACACAAACGCCTTCGACGACGACTACATCCGGATCTTCAACGGCAATTACGACCCGACATGTTGGATGACATTCAAGCACATTACTCGATTCTCTATCAGCTGGGATCCAATACAGGCGCATCGTTCCAAGCCATGCGTGACCTACTGTCGGCGGCTTTTCCTCCCACTCAGCTTTACTACTTTCTGCGACTCTCTGTCTTTGTCAACGAGCCCTTTCGCTCCAAGGCACAGAAACTCCTCGCCCAGGTGTTGCGCAAACGACAGCTACGGTCACCCAGCACTTTGACACAACTACTTCTACCGCCTCTACATGTCCGGAATTGGAAAGCTCAACTTGGCACATGGTTACAAAGCTGGATTGCTTCTCATCGTTTCCCTCCCTATTCCTTCCAAAGATCCGAGTGGTGGAAACCCGCAGCGCCACGTTGGGCGACAGGATCTACAACTACCGCACATGGCAACGCAGATGGACTCCTGAAACATCTTTTCCGTGTCGCTGTTTGGACATTGATGATCACCACCTACACCGTGCACATGAACATGCTGTAATGGTAGATGAGTTCTCACGCATCAATGCGGACATTGACATGGAGATCATGGCCGCGTCTATGAAGGATCAGTATTTCGGTGATGTTGACTTGTTGCATCAGCGTTTCACTACGCAACTTCGCAAACTAGCTCGTCGGTGGCATGTACATGGTTCCAGTCTTCTTGCTGACCTACAGCCGGTTTTGACTCAATTGATGGACACCCATCGATCCAACCTTCAAGATCGTGCTTATTGGTCATCGACATCACTGCAGCGCACCGTGGCTTCACTGTCCTCGTGGGTTGTAATTCCCGCGGATCATTTCCCTTCTCGTGCACATGTGATTTGCCCTTCATTGTTTGCCATACTGATGCGTAAGACCTTTTGCTCGGGAGATGTCTTTTCGCTATGTCGTGAATCCGCAGCATCTTTTCGCTCTGAAGTGGTCACTACGGTACCTTCCCTCCTACTTCAACGATATGCATGGGGACTTCGACTTCAAGCACCATTGCCCACAGCTCGCATCCTTCCAAAGCCGACCAAGGACTGGCAGAAAGCACGACCCATCATTTCATTCTTTCGCACGTGGGCAGCTCCTTTCCTCACGGTCTTCGGCGCCCTCATATTTGAACTTACCAAAGTTACTTTTCCCGACATTGCAGGACAACTTTCAGTACAAGAACTTGTCCAGCAGCTGTGGGAGTCACTGTCAAAGGCTGATCCCGACGAATACATCCACCTGGTGTCTCAAGACCTGTCCGGCTTCTTCACGTCTATTCCTACGGAACGCTTCCACCAGGCACTACAGGTGCTTCTCCATCGTTACGATCAAGTTGTTGGCCTTCGCCGATCCTCCCAATGGTCAGTGTACGAAGTAAAGTCTGACCATCGACGCCGTATGTTCAAAGGAAAATGGCGCCGTCAAACAAAGGTCCCTCGAACTTTTCGTGAACAAGACCTCCGGTACCTCCTGGACTTTGTCATTGACAACAGTCACTTCGAGATCAACGGATACTTGTTCCGCCAAGAACGTGGAGTCGCTATGGGATCACCAGCAGCACCACCGCTCTGTAATCTGGTTGCCACGGTTGAGGACTTCTTCTGGCACCAAACAATGTGTTCTCTGCGGTTTCGCATGTCCGATATCGGTGTGATCTGGCATGAGCGCTATGTCGACAATCGTTTCATTCTGCTACGTGATTCTGCCCCACACTCGCCCGAGCTCATGAACTTTCTTTCCCTCGAATTTTATCGCCCACCAGTGATGCTTGAGGTTCAGCATGATGACAAAGTACTGGGTTACTGATGTGATTCTTCTTCCAGAACCATTACACCACAGCTACCTGATCATCCTTCTCAAATCAAAGGAATTCGGAGTGCCAATGATCAGATGTTTACTTATTCTTCTTGGTCTTCCCGCTCCTGGCTCATCATACGTGGTGCACAACCTGCTGTTCAGCAACAACAAGGACTTAATGCTCTCAAGCGCCTTTATGAGGCCAAAGGTTTCGATCCCCATCTCCTTCGTGATGTCCGGCGTCGACTCGGGACAAAATCTGCACGCGGTCTTGTTGCTTGGTTACGTCTTGTGTGCGCTTGTGATTGTTGTTGTTGATGTGTTGCGTTGTGTCTGCATGCAGCTGGCTCAAAACCATGGCGGAGTACACGGTCACGAGTCTATTACGCTCAGATGGATCCGTTCAAACCACGAGCCGGGTGACGCTGGAGCACCTTCCAAACTTCATCAACGGCAATGAGATGCAAATGTTCATCCGGACACACGGACTAGTACACCAACACAGTGTACAATCCCACGGCTCATCCCGCGACACTCCAGCACTCGGATCCGAGGCCAACGTCAGGGCGGTGCGCAATCACACAGGAAGGACACGATCGCGCTCACCCAGGTCCCGTCATTCTCGGATCAAGCTGACCCCAGGTCCACAGGGAAAGTCAGATGATGAGGAGGACTGGGGAGAATGGAAAAGTGATGGGAGACGTGCTCATGATGATCAAAGGAGACCCCGCTCGCCTACGATGCCTCCCACTCAAGTTAGAGCCCCCGAGAACCACATTGAGCTAATTCCTCTCGCAGTTCGCCAGCAGGTGCCCGACTTTGGCAGTCATCGCTTCAAGCTACGCACTGGCTGCCGGATCGAGGAAATTGCCATCCTGGTGAACGATGTCCTTTACTATACCTTGCCCTCGATTGCCGCCTTAGAGTTTCCTGAACCTGAGCAGCGGAAGAAATCTTGGGAGACGGTCTACAGGAGCCTCATGCCGCACCGCCGCAGCATCATCGAAGATGAGCAGCGGGTAAAGTCCATTTCGGAGTTTCCATTTTCTCCGCCACCCCATGGTGTCCCGGGACCCTGGACGGATCAAGTGGTCAGGGAGATTTCCAACTACTTCCAGATCTCCCCGAAATCCCTGCCGCAGCAACTCATCGTCCAGCTTGGTATTTGCGAAGACAGATGGCCATATATCCGCAGGACTACACGCACCTATCACCACCTCTCGCCTGACAAAAAGAACGCCCAGAAGAACCTCTTTGGGATCATCTTCTCGTTTGTGCCGCGCCGATTGCTGCCGGATAAGCATCGCACACAGTCACAGTCGACGTTTTTCTGGTCCCACAATACCAATATGCAGGCAGCCATGAGCATCCTGCGTGAGGAAGAGCTGATCAGACCCTCAAAATGGCAAATGCAACCTCCCCCCAACCGTGAGTGCACGAATTGGAACGAAGTGTGGTTGCCTCCGATGGGATTTTACTGCAGGGGCAGCCTTCAATCTCAGGAAGCGGCAGTCAAATCGGCAGCGCAGTTCGCGGGAATACACACTGATCGCCCCGTGTGCATTGGCGGAACTGCAAGACTCCGGCAGCATCATTGTACCATACCCCGTGGCGGAGTATACGCTGACATAGCTGCTTCCCATTACTATGACTGCATTCACGCCAAAGATGGCAGGTGGAAGCTCCGCTCATCAATTGCGGTGCCCAGCTACATGGGAATGTTTTGGTGAATGACTATGACAATGCAGTCTGACACCTCCTTTTGCACTGGCCCACCGTGGTTTGTGCCCAGACTTTCGTGGTGTACATCATGACGCTCCTCTTCCGGAAAAAGCGTGTGGGGTTGCTTGAGGCTCATGTCTTGGTGCGGTTTGTTGCATGCGTGTTGTATTGCTTGTTGACGCCGCATTTTCAGTTGACTACTGATTGACTTGCCCCTCTCTGTCGAACCTTCACCTGCATTGGGATGGATCATGGGGACCTTTTACGAGAATGTCGGCATATGCTACTCGCCATCTCGTCGCAAATCAGTATTCTTCTGGCCGGACTGCAACGTCTTGAAGGTCAGCAGCGGCATCCACAGCCGCCACCCCCACCACCAGTTCCTGACGGGCAACCACCGCCGCCACCCCCGCCATCTACGACGCCGCCGTCCATGCCGGCAACTTCAGTTCGGCCGGATTACTCGACGGCGCCCGTCACTCTTGTGGCCACCTCGGACAACCGGATGGAGCACACTGCTCATGTCCGCACGGTGAGTGTCAGTACTTCCTGGGAGCACAGCCGGAGGAGAAGGTCCAGACACCGGGAACCTCATCGGCGTCGGTCTCGCAGCCGCAGTCACCATGCACAGGCGACCTCCTGGCCGCCCTGACGACGCAGTTCCCACGTCCCACCGCCGCGCCTCCACTCCGAAGTACCCGCCGGCAGTCAAGGCCATGCCGGCGTGTCGACCATCGGGTCTCTCATATCACCGTTGACGGAACACCAGCGGCAAAAGGACCTCAGTAGTTCGGCGCATGCATGTTTGCCTGCATCATGTCGTTTCCGCAGCCTTTCTTGCTTGATTTGACCTTGCTGTGTGTTCAGTTGCCATGCAGTTGTCAGTCGAGTTTGTGAACGACCTGGTGGCGGTACTAAATGTCCTTGCATCCCAAGTAGCAACAGCTCTGGACACCCTGAACTTTGCCCTGATGACCGAGCGAAGCCATCAGTCGGACACTAGAGTGTCTCCCAGGGCACCACGGAACTCCAGGCACGGGCTGCGCCCTCGCATCATCACAGAGCGCATTTCGTCTGATCGATCCCGCTCGCCTACTCGAATTCGAACCCGACCTCTGGACACTTCATCCACCTGGTATATACCGGCCTTATCCCGGCGGCACATCGAGATGCCGCTGACAGCAATTCTGGTCGTCGTCCTGAGTCGATGTTGGATCGCCTGCCACCGCCACGGCCTCTTGCTTCCCAGCCCCCACACAGCGGACGCGAACCAGGACAGACAACGCCTACGACGCCTGACTCGGATTCTGATGGTTCAGTCCGTCCACATCCAGGTGCATCGTCGTTCCGCCCGTCTCCTACGGTGGTTCATGGACCTCGAGAACTTCTACAAGAATTCACCATTGCCCTTCGCAATGCGCACCTTGAACCTTTCACGGCATGGACACAGGGTGAGCTGGATGAGATGGTTCGACGGAAGAAAGACAAGGATTCCAGGCCCACCTACAAAACCATTGCTCGGTTCCTTCAGAAGCCCATTGAGGAAGTCAAGCAGGCCTGGAAGGTCTATCAGCAACTTGAGGCTCGCGGCTAGGAAGCCGTGCATCAAACGAGCCAGTGACCACTGGAGGACTAGCTCGCAGGGCGTGGCGGTGCGGTCGGGGAGCGCTGCAGGTTGTTGTGATGGTTGGGATTGTAGTCATTGCTAATCACATGAATTTTGCTTGCTTGCACTTGCCTGACATTTTGACCGGTGAAATACTGTTTGCTGTTGTGGGTGTTGCTGCTGACTTGGACTGAATGCATGGCTGAGCTGCTCAAATCATGTCGGAACAAGACGTGCAGACATACATTACTTGGACCCATGGAGCGCAGCCGACGTGGTTACAGTTTCACGGACCTGGCACCTTGCTTGACAGACCAATCCGGCAGACTACGTCACCTCCGCCCCCACCAAGATTTCCAATACTTCTTCCACCTCCGCCTCCCCCACCGCCACCACCACCGGTGATTCTACACCCACAGTTTATGCCCTCAGTGCGTACTCCCTCGAACTCAGCTCCTCGAGGACAATCCTGCCCTGCCACATCGAAATCGCAGCGCACACGCCGCTCGATTTACAGCACTGACCATTCCCGTGATGATGATCTACGCAGTCCTGGGCCTTCCTCGAAACGCTCTCGAACAGCAGCCGCTTCTGCACCGCGGAGATCTCGGCGACCCTTCACCGTGTTTCCCTCCAAACGAGCCACCCGTCCATCGCTGTCCCCATCGGCAAATTGCAAGCATTACTGTCATGCCTTCCTACGCCATGGTCGGAAATGTCTTTCTCCATGTGCTCGTAGACGACCAGGACATTATCATTGCAGGTGTGTACGGCATCAGCGGCGGTGAAGCATAGGTATCGTATATTACAAACCTCGCTGCTGTGTCTCACTTTCAGTTTGAAAAGTTGCCTTGCATTGCCTCGCTTAACACTCTTGCTGTGTGTGGTTGTCATTGCTTTAGTGTCTTCGCCGCAGATTTTCGAGCGCGTTCAGCCACAACCTGTCTTGCCGCTATGAATCCTCACTATTTCGAGTACCAGATCGTGAGAGGAGTGGAATGGATTCGGATTTACACACCGGGCACGTGGCGGCCCGTTCCCAATGATGCTACAGTGCACGCCCCGATCTACGCTTCCACGTATCGGGAGTGGCGCAGGTCATATCGCTTCCAAGTGTACTGGTCAGAAGACAGCACCGGAGGAACAACAGTGGACCCCATCATCACGCCCAGTTCGTATGTGTCCTACCACGTCTGGGAGTACCGCGACTGGCAAACACGAGGGTATCAACGTCTTGGAGCTCCTGTACCAGCCATTGGATCTGCGACGCTCGTGAATGCAGACGCTAATTCCTCGGTGGACTCATCTGTTCCGGATGGGGCGTGGCGGGAACCTTCACCACCACCATTCTATGATCCTTGGAACGATTCGGAGTGATACTTGGGTAGCATGTCGGATAAAATGACGCGGTTGTCCCTGCGTTGAGTGTGATTCCATGTTGGGTTGTCTTGCTTTGTGTTGTGCGTTCCGTCTCCATGTGTTCGCCGCTTTCCTTTATGACTTCGAGCGGCTTGCCTGGTTGATATGTTCAATTCTACAATGTATGGCGCTGCACGATGGGTCCTGCCACGCTACTTTGACTACGACATCGTCAATGGCCCCGCGAACACAAGCGTTGAGTGGATTCGGATCTATGTACCGGGTCCGTGGCATCCAGTCGCCGAAAACACCTTGGGGCCTGCCCCGGAGGACTCAAACACCTATCGGGAGTGGCGCAAAGTATACCACTTCGAAGTGTATTGGCCGAGGGAGAGCACGGGCGGCGCCAATATGGGTGCTGTTTCTCAGCCGGTCTCTTATGCATCCTTCTATACTTGGCATTATCGGGACAGGGGCATCCAGAGGATATCAACGGCTGGGTCGTCCACACCCTAGCATCGCGCGTCCAGTTTTCGCTTCGGGCTCACCGGACCTCATGTACGCTGGACTGACCTCTTCGTCAGCGTCTTCAAACTCAGATGGTGGCTGATGCTCGTCCTCGTCTTCCTGGGGAGTCTATTCAATTCAACTCGATTCAGGAGATGGACTTCAACAACTGAGCCGTGCATTGCTGCAAAACTGATTGCTTGCGTGGTTGTTGTTGTGTCTCTTGCAGTAATTGTTGTCCGCAGCCGTACACCTATCAATCTGTCTGCCCGGGTTTGAATTGTCATGCCGTGGCTGGAATGGTGTCCGGATCCTCAACAACCAGATGCCCAGTGGGTCAAAATCTTTCATCCGGGATCATGGACTCCACATGAAGAACATGATGCTCCACCTCCGCCTCACACATACAGAGAGTGGAAGGAGTTCTATGTCCCAAATCCGGATCAAGACGGTGCGCAGCCCAATGACAGCATGTGGTACAAAAGAGACTCCCCTCAAGCTGGTCATGACTTTGATTCGATGTATTTTCCTGATCACCGCAACGTGGCCACGCAATCCGCGGCATTGAGTATGTCACCGCAGATGTTGGAAGCGATTCTTAGATCCTCGGATGCGGCGGCTTTCTCCACTGAAGATCTGACTCGTCTCCAAGAGGGGATCTCTCAACAACTGTCAGATCGCGCACGTCACGCTTCTCACCAACACCAACCAGTACGTGCATCTCGTGGAATTGCACCACCGGAGACTGTTGGGGTCTCTGACCCATACCGGCCTGTGAATCCATCAGGCAGCACCACCGCGAAGGTCAAACCTATCTTCGAGCTAAATGATGACTAGACTCACGCGTGTTGGGCAGAATACAAAAAAAGGTGGTTTTCATACTTGCACTACCTTGCTTGGTTGATGCTTGTGCATGGTTGTGCATGGTGCCTGTTTCTTTACAAGCTGGATCTGAACCCGCGACACGCCCTGCCTCTTACTTCGACATGGACATCGAGGATGCGAAGCTGCACCCATGGCTCGAGTACTCGGTCTGGCAGGATCAGGAGTGGGTGCTACTCCACTCAGCGGTGGCACCACGGAGACACTGTACCTGATCTACCAGACAATTCTTTTCGGGAGTGGCAGCGGGTAACTGATCCCAGTGGGCGTACTGGTGAACACGGTCAGGCATGGACCATTCGCGACTGGCAGCATCAAGGATACCAACGCATTCTGTCTCGAAGTGAGTCCTTCACTACACATCATTCCCATGATCAATCACTTGGAGATGTTCAGAGTTCCGATGCCATTCCTGTTGAGGAAACGTTCACCTATGCCACTCCTATTTCTGATGGTGATCGCTCGACTGCTTCGCAATTCGCTTCAGTCCTCTATGGCGACACTCGCAATGCTCATCGTGGTGATCTCTCGTTCCCGTCTTCTGAGCGGTTTAGGGCTGTTTCGCGTTCCCCTCGCCGCGGTGGATATTTTGGTCAACGATAGGAACACGAAGTTGAGCATGTGATCTTCCTGCAGAAAAGGAGACTCCTCGCCCCTCATTGAGGGGCGTGTGTGTGCGGAGTGACAGAATACCCTGTCACCACCTTGGGCCGTTTTCGGAGGCAGGGGGCACGGCAGCTCATTCTCTAGCCGTGCCAACGAAGCTGTGAGAATGAGCCGGAAGGGAGTTTGGACGCAAACTCCTGTACCTGCAAGTGATTCTGAAAGTCCTTTTTGGCCCCCTTGGTTGCGGCGCTGTTTGTGCTTCTTGTTCTTTCGGGTAACGTGTTCGCTGCTAGACGGAAGCCAAGTGACTGCAAGCCGAACCCACTCGAGACTCATCAGTTGTACTCGAGACTCATCAGTTGTACTCGAGACTCATCAGTTGTACTCGAAAGATTAGCACTCTCCATTTGGAGTTCAAGTGTGTGCGTTTGCGTTTGCGTTTGGGTTTGCTGCGTGCGCGCGCCTCTCCTCAGCAGGACAACCCAACGTCTCCTCAACGGCGATCTTGGGGTGCGGTGCCACACTGTCTATACTTGAAAGGGTTCAGATGTGATGCCACACGAGCTGGTCAACTTTTGAGCTTGATGAGCATGCTGACCCGATCAAGGCCAGCTTTGTCGGAAGCTGGTGACGAAGAGCGACAAGGCAGCCTCTGACGAATTGGTGCTTGGCCAGCGAATGAATGAGTGTCAACGCCTGTTGCAGACCAAGAAGCAAAATGTCGACACGATTATGAAGAGGCGCGAGAGTGGCAATTTTTATTTGGGCCTGCTGCAAGATATTGCAGGTTTAGTCCGAGATTCTTGCAAGAAGTTGCTTCTGAGCAACTCGATGATAGCGAGGCAGGGGCATAGAATCGCTTCAGACTCTGCGCGTACTGCAGAGGTGAGATATGAATCAGCCATTCCGCTACCTCTCGATGAAGAGTCAGACCTTGAGAATTATGCTTCGCGCAGCCCCTAAGCAGCTTTCCTGGCATGCTCGGAGGGCAATCTCGAAGCGCGAGGCCTGATGAGGAGTAACAGTCGCAGGGATGCTCATATTTGCCGATAACTCAAGGTTCAGGAGCCAGCATGCTTGAGCATTTCGAGCATATCGCATGCTGGGTACGGACTTAGGAGTGAGACATGTGCACCGCCTGAAACCACGGCTGTGGTTTTTTCCTTGGGGCCAGTGCTCCAGGCAAGGCGTGCCTGTGTCCATAGGATGTACAAAGAGATCATAATTGTGATCTGTAGGTCGGCTGGTCGTTGAACCAAAGTTCCTTTGCATGATCAAACATCCCGCAGAATTTGTGACGTCTATCTCCAAGAGATAGACTCAGCCAGAAGCTCCACCCGAGGAACAAGTTGCCTAGGCATTCGTTTTTGCAGACTTCCGCAGTCGGTACTTGTTCGTGTACAATCACCTAGCGTTGCTTGCCGCAGTCGGGCATCCCCATGCTAGCCTGTATGTGAGTCATTGCCATTGCCCATAGTGCTGGAGTCAAGTGTTGCTTTGGGGAGGACTCGCGGAGACCAAGTTCCTCACACAATTCGGGGGAACTGCGATTTTCCAATGCCTTTTTCGAGGAGAACAGGAATTTGTTTCCGCCTCATGTCTTTTCTTCAAGACGATCAGCATTTCAGATCGGCAGATGGAAGCGCATGCCTTCGACTGCAGTGAACTCCTGTCACTTGGATTCATTGCGCGTTGGGCTTGTGTCCAAACGGGCTTGTCTCCGAAATGGGTGGTTTCTTCATGTTTCCAACCCCAAAAAGGGACGCAAGGGAAGCCTCAAACATGGACATTTCCCGAACCAAGTGGCTCAGTTAACGGACCGCCAAATTCAGTGGCCGTCCTCTCTAAGGCTAGAGAGTGCACGTCTGCAAGTGCGGAAGAAGAAGGCGGTTGCGGCTGAGGCCGCATGGGCTGAGGATGTGCTGGGTATCTCTCCAGTCAAGTTAAGTGGGACGCTAAGTGAAACTGAAATGAGCCACATGCATACAAGACAAGCTTTTCCTCAATGCAGAAGCCACCTGAATTGCACAACAAATTCTCCACGCTGTATCGTCATGTATCACAGCCAGTCACGTTTGCACTCCAGCAGAGCACCTGCCAAGCCAACAAACTCGAGCTGACTCCCTCCAGTTGCCACGTTCCACAGCGATGCTCTTGATATTGTATCTTATTGATTGTACCTTTTGGGGGTGGTTGGGCATGAACGGCGAAGCGAAGGAAAACCACCCATTTTGGGGTCCCCTGTTTGGGGACTTGGATCTGTGCAGATTGGCTCGCCCCTTTCACTTCCTTCCCGGGCTCGATACCTGTTGCCACTCAAGACCCGCTGAACGGGGATTGCCGGAGTAAGAGCCCTTGTTGAAATTTGATACTTTCTGAGTCCAGCCCGTATCCAACAAGTCATGCCTCATGCTTTGTGTGCCGGTGTGCCTGCTGATTGTTCAAAAGATTTGTGCTGGGTATGCTTCTGAGCGTTTCTGACACTCTGCACAAGTCTTGACAGACCTGATCAGAGTGGTACTCAGCGGACTTGCCAGGATTATGCGGAAGCAGCGAGGGTGAAGAGAAGGGCTGCAGAGATTGAGAGCATTGGGCTCCAAAAAGATGCCGCATAGCTCAAGCAAGGCGTCTGACTGCTTCCATTTGCTCCAACAGTGCTGAACTTTGCTGATGTCTCCAGAGTTCTCAGGTGTCTTCCTATGTTCCAGCCAGAGAGAAGTTCCTCTGCTGCAGGGCTTTTGGCGGGTGTGTTTGTTTTTGAGGATGCCCCCGTTTGGAGTAGTTTTATTGTTTTTTTGAGGAAACCATCAGACGTGTTTAAGATCGACTCCGTTAGAACTTTGGTGGGTCAGATTCTTGCTCAGGTTGGAGATCCTGAAGCAGAAAGCTGTGGCTGCCGAGGATTTCGCAGAGGCTTGGGGAATCGTCCAGTGAAGTCATGTTTGCTTGGCACAGTCAGTTTATGGTGAGTTTGGGAGGGACATAGTGGGTGCTCACTCATTTTCCATGTTGTTTTACTTTTCTTTTCTCTTTTTGGGGGGGGGTTCCATTCAATTCCCGTTGAAACCACCTCAGAATGGGTAACCTCAAAGCGTCTCATGGTTGATAACCCATATCTCGACCGATTGCTGTCCTGAAGGCTGGAAGGCTCAAGAGGCTTTTGAAGAGCATAGAGAACGATGAGGCATGGGTCATTCCAAGATGGTTTCGGCTGCCCCCACATCGCTACCGGGGGAACACGGGGGATATATACCCTTACTATGACAAGTGGTTATGTGACAGTCATGTAGAATATGCCATTCAACCCCTGCAAATGGAAGTAGTTTGGGGGTAGTGGAAATCCTAGAGTCATGGCTCAGGGGAACATGTCAGGACAAGAGGGACCCGATTCTCAATGCACTTCTGACGGCGTTGATCGTCGCCAAGGCACGGGTGTTTCTTTCGAGTTTCAAAAAGAAACCACGGGAGATGTGTGGATTTCCCGACATTTCCAGATTTTGTTTCGCACCCATGGCTCGTTTTTTTTTTTTTGCAGGGAAATCCTGGAGATGGTGAAGTAGCGGCAGAATTGCATGGCCCCCAAGCTAAAGGAGCAACGTTGCTCCCGACTTCAGAGCTTGGCCTGGTGCCCGAGGCATGATAAATGCAAGGCTCCTTGGATGCATAGAGCATGTTGGGAACCCTCAAAATGTGGTTGTCCTTTCATTTCCCTGAAAACCCAGCCCCAAAAGTACCCCAAAAAAGAGAAGCATGTTGGTAAACTTGGCGAAACGCTCTGCCATGGATCAGTATGCCAAGGCAAGCCAATGCCGGTGAGCAGGCAGGGCGATGTTGCCTGTTGCCGCGCCAATTGGGAGGGGGTTGGCGGGGAGTGCTAGGTTTAGGACGTGACAAGATGAAGCGGCAATTGCTCAGTTGCATGAAGAAAATCAGCGATGATTGCATGTTGCAACCAGCTCTGACGAAGTCGACATTTTTAGCAAAGCTGGCAGCGATGGCAAATCCAAGGAGGTCTAACCGAGCGATGCAGTTTGGGCGTGTAGATATGGATACTGTGGCCAATCACCATGCCGCAGGACGCAAGAGGTGCCTGCGCCGCTGACAAGCAAGCTGCTTTGACAGCGCCAGAAGTGCAGCAACGGAAGGCCTCAGCCATCAAGGACTCGTGAGCACTAGCGCATGAATTGTTCAACGCGCATTCATGAGGCTGCGGATAGGACAAGGCTACTGCCTTCACTGCAGGACAGCCAGCGCAAAGATGTGGAGACGAGCTCTACCAAAATCAGGAAGGTTGGCAGAGACGTCAAAGATGGAAAGGTCGAGGAGCGCAAACAGTGTGACTCCTTTTGGGCACGTGCAGATACTGTGGCCACTCATCACTTACCAATCCACAGGATGTAAGAGGTGCACAAAGCTGCGCCGCTGAAAAGCAAGCAAATTTGGCAGCACCAGTTCAGCCACGCAAGGCCTCAGCCGTCAAGGCGCAAGAATCAGTTCGTTGGTCTTGACAACGTGACATGTATTCATAAGGCTGTGGACATCTAGGACACGGCTACTGATGGCTACTGCCTTCAATGCAGGACAGCAAGCGCAAAGCTGCAGAGAAGAGCTCTGACAAAGTTAGCAAACTTAGCAAAGACGGCAAAGACGTCAAAGATGCAAAGGTCAAGGAGCGCAAGCAGTGTGACTCTTTTTGGGCACGTGGACAGTGTACTGCAGATACTGTGGCCACTCATCACTTACCATGCCACAGGATGTAAGAGGTGCACAAAGCTGCGCCGCTGAAAAGCAAGCCACTTTGGCAGCACCAGAAGTTCAGCCTCGGAAGGCCTCAGCCAACAAGGACCCCGGCAAGAACTAGTCGTTGGTCTTGACAACGTGACATGCATTCATAAGGCTGTGGACATCTAGGACACGGCTACTGATGGCTACTGCCTTCAATGCAGGACAGCAAGCGCAAAGCTGCAGAGAAGAGCTCTGACAATCTTAGCAAACTTAGCAAAGACGGCAAAGACGTCAAAGATGCAAAGGTCGAGGAGCGCAAACAGTGTGACTCCTTTTGGGCACGTGGAAAGTGTACTGCAGATACTGTGGCCACTCATCACTTACCATGCCACAGGATGCAAAAGGTGCACAAAGCTGCGCCGCTGAAAAGCAAGCCACTTTGGCAGCACCAGAAGTGCAGCCACGCAAGGCCTCAGCCATCAAGGACCCCCGCAAGAACTAGGTCGTTGGTCTTGACAACGTGACATGCATTCATAAGGCTGTGGACATCTAGGACACGGCTACTGATGGCTACTGCCTTCAATGCAGGACAGCAAGCGCAAAGCTGCAGAGAAGAGCTCTGACAAAGTTAGCAAACGTAGCAAAGACGGCAAAGACGTCAAAGATGCAAAGGTCGAGGAGCGCAAACAGTGTGACTCCTTTTGGGCACGTGGAAAGTGTACTGCAGATACTGTGGCCACTCATCACTTACCATGCGACAGGATGCAAAAGGTGCACAAAGCTGCGCCGCTGAAAAGCAAGCCACTTTGGCAGCACCAGAAGTGCAGCCACGCAAGGCCTCAGCCATCAAGGACCCCCGCAAGAACTAGGTCGTTGGTCTTGACAACGTGACATGCATTCATAAGGCTGTGGACATCTAGGACACGGCTACTGATGGCTACTGCCTTCAATGCAGGACAGCAAGCGCAAAGCTGCAGAGAAGAGCTCTGACAAAGTTAGCAAACGTAGCAAAGACGGCAAAGACGTCAAAGATGCAAAGGTCGAGGAGCGCAAACAGTGTGACTCCTTTTGGGCACGTGGAAAGTGTACTGCAGATACTGTGGCCACTCATCACTTACCATGCGACAGGATGCAAAAGGTGCACAAAGCTGCGCCGCTGAAAAGCAAGCCACTTTGGCAGCACCAGAAGTGCAGCCACGCAAGGCCTCAGCCATCAAGGACCCCCGCAAGAACTAGGTCGTTGGTCTTGACAACGTGACATGCATTCATAAGGCTGTGGACATCTAGGACACGGCTACTGATGGCTACTGCCTTCAATGCAGGACAGCAAGCGCAAAGCTGCAGAGAAGAGCTCTGACAATCTTAGCAAACGTAGCAAAGACGGCAAAGACGTCAAAGATGCAAAGGTCGAGGAGCGCAAACAGTGTGACTCCTTTTGGGCACGTGGAAAGTGTACTGCACATACTGTGGCCACTCATTACTTACCATGCCGCAGGATGCAAGAGGTGCACAAAGCTGCGCCGCTGAAAAGCAAGCCACTTTGGCAGCACCAGAAGTTCAGCCACGGAAGGCCTCAGCCATCAGGGACCCCCGCAAGAACTTGGTCGTTGGTCTTGAGCACTAGCGTATGAATTGTTCGCATTCATGAGGCTGCGGACTAGGACACGGCTACTGACACGCCTACTGCCTTTTGCTGCAGGTCAGCAAGCGCAAAGCTGCAGAGAAGAGCTCTGACAAAGTCAGCAAAGTTAGCAAAGTTAGCAAAGACGTCAAGGATGCAAAGGTTGATGAGGAGCCCAAACAGTGCGACGACTTTGGGGCTGGTAGGATGGCAAAGGAGCGATAGAAGTGCGACTCCCTGGGCCACATAAGTGCAGAGAAGTTGGGCGAAGCACTCACTGTGCCGCAGGAAAGAGGTGCACAAAGCTGCACCGCCCAAGACTTGCAAAGAAGCGCAAAGTCAGCTGAGCAGAAGCAGGAGCCATAGCAGCCGCGCTGACGCCCCTGGAAAGCCAGGGAATTGGACAAATGCGTTTGTGAGCAATGCAGCCTTGACAGCTTAAAACTAACGATTGCAAGATCCTTTCAAATACAACGAAGTTTGTTTGCAGCAAAAGGGGCAACAGTCAATTCCCTGGGTGCATTGCACAGTATCAATTGCAAGTCGTGAAGCAATTTCATGCAGCAAGTCAAAGGTTGGGTTCTAGTGGGTGTGCGCCTTTGGTGAGAAGGGACACTGAAGTGAAAGGAAAAACCCCTATCTTTGGGCATCAATTGCTGAACCATCGCCCTCAGAGGAGCTCTGGGAAAGAACATGGGAAGAGGTGTGGACACAGGCTGCGTTGGGTTTTCAACCCCTCTGCTTCCTTTTTATCACGTACATTATTATTGTTATTGTTTTGATTTTGTGGGGCCTGTGGGGGCTTCAAACAGTCCCAACCTGAAGCAGGCAGGCTGTTGACTCGTTGACTCTGCTTTTGCGCGGAACAGAGAGTGCAGGCAGATGCCATAGGGAGAGCTGACGAACTCAGAAAGGCCTTGGCTTTCCAAGTATTGATGCAGTGTGAAAGCAACGTTGGTGACCCAGGTCTACAAAAAAGCTAGACTGAAGTTCAAATCCAGATTGATAGCACAAACATAGACTATCAATGATTGCATTTCAAAGAATACCAGCATATTCCCCAGATAGCAAGAGAGTGGTGTCAGCCAAGAGACACGTGCCATAGCCGATGATTCAGTGGATTGCTTAACACGCCGCTTCTCAAATGGCTTCGCCACCGCACAATAATAGCCGGAAGAAAGCGCTCGGGAAGACTGCGGGAAGACTACGGCTAGTCGGCCTGTTGCAGAACCCTGCAGCAGCGCCCGGCGCAAGTCTTCTGAGTCTCGGTGTCTTGCAGCAGCACCCTGCAACAGCGCAGGTGAAGCTTTTTGTTTCGGCCGCGGGGATTGGTCACGTTGGTCATGGCACTCAATATCGCGATCATCTCGCCTTCCATGAGCGGTTCGGGATCGATCATCAGCACGTCGAGGCCGAGATGAGCACCCCGCGCAACTCTAAGTTTCGCCCTGCAGAATTACCTTGCAGCAGCGGCAGCACTCTGCGACAGCGCCCTGCAATAGCACCCTGCAGCAGCACCCTGCGCAACTTTGAGTCTCGGCCTGCAGCACCCTGCCCAACTCTGAGTCTCGGCTTGCAGCGCCCTTGCAACAGCACCTGGTCGGAATTCTGAGTCTCACCCACCCCTTTTTTATTTGAAGATAGAAACCTTATAATTTTCAGGGGACGAATTAACTTTAGAGCCTCCGGCTCAGTCGTCCTCTCCCTTTTCTCCTTCTTCCTCTCTCCCTTGTCTCCCTCGTGTGTTCTCTCGTCCTCTCTCCCTCCCTCTGCTCCCCATCCTCCCCATCCCCCCAAGCCTCTCTCTCCTCAATCTCCCTCTCTCTGTCTCTCTCTCTCTGTCTCTCTCTCTCTCTTTCTCTCTCTCTCTCTCTCTCTCTCTCTCTCTCTCTCTCTCTCTCTCGCTCTCTCTATTTCTCTGTCTCTTTCTGTCTCCCTGTCTCCTTCCTGTCCACGCCCCTCTACAGTCTCTACTCTCTCACTTTCTCGCTCTTTCTCTCTGTCTCCCTCTCTCTCTCTCTGTCTTTCCGTGTCTCTCTTTCTCAGTCTCTCTCTTTCTCTCTCTCTCTCTCTCTCTCTCTGTCTCTCTCTCTGTCTGTCTCTTTCTCAGTGTCTCTGATTCTGGCTCTGTCTTTGGCTCTGTCTCTGTCTCTCTCTCTCTCTCTCTTTCTCACTCTCTGTGTCTCGCTCTCTCTCTCTCTCTCTCTCTCTCCCTCTCTCGCTCCCTCTCTCTCCCTGTCTCTCTCTCTCTCTCTCTGTCTTTCTGTGTCTCTCTTTCTCAGTCTCTCTCTTTCTCTCTCTCTCTCTCTCTCTGTCTCTCTCTCTCTGTTTGTCTCTTTCGCAGTGTCTCTGATTCTGGCTCTGTCTCTGGCTCTGTCTCTCTCTCTCTCTCTCTTTCTCACTCTCTGTGTCTCGCTCTCTCTCTCTCTCTCTCTCCCTCTCTCTCTCTCCCTCTCTCTCTCTCTCTGCATTGCAGCGTCGCGTCCCCCCTGAGTTGCCTCGATATGGGCACTGCCCCTTCATGACCCTGAGCTGTCATCTCACTACTGGCTTTCCCCTTGGTTCCCCTTAATGTCCTTTTCACGTTTCCCATGATGTCCTGGTCATGTCCCTTCCATGCCTTTCAATTCCCCCTTCAGGTCCCTGACATTCTCTCGGTATGTCTGCTTCATTTTCCATGTATGTCCCGTTCTTTTGTTGCGAGTCATTTCCCTACATCTCCCGTCGTGCCGATTGGTGTCCTTGTGCTTCGTTTCCCTCTCATTCCCCCTGCACTCCCCTTGTTTTCATTTCTGTCCCTTGCATGTCCCTTTCAGTTCTCCTTTGTTTCCCTTTCATTTCCCGCTGGTTTCCTGTCATGTCGACTTCCTATATCCTCCCCTCATTTCCTTGCATTTCCTTGATTTTCGGCAAAACGAGACAGGAACCCCAAACCAGCAAAGAGCCGGCAGGGGGAATCGAACCTGGGACCCTTGTCTTGCCTACGGGGTGGGTGAGCCGCGGCCGATTATTGCGATTAGTAGTGTTTTTCCGAATGCTTTGGGCGAAATTAGTCCGGTTTTATTTGTATTTAGGATTTTTGTTTGATTGATCGTATTTTCGTTCGTGTTTGCAATAATTATGTATATGGATGGATTTTTTGAGGTTAATAGCTTATGGATTCGTTCTGATCTTGTTTAGGCGACCATTTTTTATTGATTCTTTAGCATGATTTTGTCGCGATCAGCCCGGCCTTTAGTGCGTCTCGCGATTTGTGTTTGGAGATTAGTAGTATGCTTTTCGCATGTGATGAATGTACATTTTTTGATGTATAAGATGATACAATATATTGGTGTTTGAGTTGTAAAAAATGTTTTGTTGATACGGATTTTATAAAATTTATGTTATTTTTAATATACTTATTATGATTTGGATTTTTTTTCTTCTAAATTAGGCTATTTGTAATTCGGGGTGCCTAATTTAAAGGTCGTTAAACACTTATAACCATTTTTTGGCCGCGGATTAGAATTTGGCTTATTTCACTGAATAAGGCGTTAGGGGACAAGTGGCTAGCAATTGGGGCATATATATTAATAATTTTTTTTTTCCCCTTTTTTACCCTATTTTCATTATTTTTGGCATGTCGATGTTAGAATTCGACGCGTTGCGTGCCGGAGGTGTGTTTCTTTTTGTTTTTTGTCTTTTTGTCGGTGTTTTTCTTTGTTTGTTGATCTCTCTGTTTCTGGTGTTTGTTTCTTTGTTTGTTTATTTGTATTTGTCTGCATTTGTATCTAATATTAAATTTTCTTATATCTAGATTAATAATTATATAAACACTATTTTATTGTAAAGCATTTAAATATATTATTACAAAAATAGATAATGAAAAGAATCTATACTATAATTTCGCTACAATAGTAGTTAATAATTTTGGTTGTGATTTTAAAATATTTCTTTTTTTTTAGGGGAATGAAATAATAAAATAATGAAATTGATTGATTTCGGTTTGGTTTAACTTAAGAGATTCGTATAATATTCGGATTTTTTGCTTAAATAAATTGGAAGGGGGGTTTATAGTGAAAACCTTTGAAAACAAAATAGGGGTTAGATTGGGATTTGTTTGAGTAGTTTTTTAATAAATATTATTTAGAATTGGTTTAGTATTGGTTTAATATGTTTTTAATTTGGGTTATTATGGTTTAGAATTGATTTAATATTAATTTAATATTCTTTTTAATTAATTTACTATAATTTAGAATTAATTTAATATTGCTTTGTTTTTTAAGAGGTTATTTTAACATTTTTTTCTCTATAATTCTCTATCTTTAAAAAAAATGTATTATTGCCGTTGAAAATTGTTAGGATGCGTATTTGTTTCTATTCTTTTTATTTTTTTTCAGGAAAATGAATAATTTTGAGATTTCTTTTCCATATTTATTCCCATCTTATTAATCGTTATCTAATATTATAATTCCTTAGGTTGCTCGAAACCGCACAAGCATAGCCTATTATGGAACGAATATATTTATAAAAGACAAAATTTAAATATTCCATTAATATATTGCTTAAAATATTATACCCATTTTACAAGAATTTAACCATATAAAACCCGATTATTCTTTTGTAACAGTATAATTCCTAATATTTTAACCGAAATCAATTCGGTTTTTGTTTATACCCAAAATATTTTCTAATTTTCCTATATGTTATAACAATTATATAATAATAATAATCTATAAATTTCTTTCCTTATTTAAGCGACCGCCTTTTATAAACTAAATACCTACATATTAATGTTAAACACCTAAAACACATTATCATTTTATATATTATAATATTTTAAGAAATATATTAAACCATTATTATCAAATTCTAAAAATCATATCAATATCTATAAATATAATTATATATATCTCTTTATAAGTATTTAAATTACAATACATATTGTTTTTTATATTTCTATTTTAATTTCTATAATTATTAAAAAACAATAAACCTCCAATAATAATTAATTAAAATAATATATTTTTTTCAAATAAAATTATAAATTATATCAACAATTTATAATAAACAAAATAAAATATAATAAAAAATATATTATTTAATTCTAATAACTAAAATAATTTAATATATTATTTGTTTTACCTTATTCTTCATTTCTACCATCATTATTCATTTCTTACCACACCAATTATATTAAACAAATACCATATCCCAAAAACATTTTTATATATATGTTTTTTGATAATTATATTTCTTTAGATATATTCTTAAATCCGCCGACATTGCTCGGCGTGTCGGACACCTAAGAGAGGATAGAGGATAACCCCCCCCCCCTAACCCCCCCCCCCGCCCGACGTCTAATACGTGGGGGAGGGGGGGGGACCGCGCGGCAATTTAATGACGTTCCACTAAACGTAATCTTCGGGGAGCCGATATCGCAAAACAGGGGTCCCAAGCTCGATTCCCCCTACCGGCTCTTTGGTTTGGGGTTCCTACCTCCTTTTGCAAAAAATCTGGAAAAATTCTGTATTTTTGGACGTCCTAATTGTGAAAACGCTAGAAAACTCGTGTTTTTGTGCTAGAAATATTGGGGAGCAAAGGGAAAATGCAAAGAAGTATAAATGAAATGAGAGGAGGAAATAGGAAATCGATATAACAAAGTAAAGCAGCGGGATAAAAAGAAACAAAGGGGAACTAAAAGGGACATATAAAGGACAGAAATGAAAACAAAGGGAGTGCAAGGGGAAGGAAAGGAAACAAAACACAAAAAACCAAACACGACGGGAGATATAAAGAAATAACTCGCAACAAAAGAACGAGATATATATGGCAAATAAAGCGGACATACCGAGAAAATGTCAGGAGCATAAAGGGGGGGGGGGCTAAATGGCATAGAAAAGACAAGACCAGGACATCATGGGAAACATAACAAGGACATAAAGGGGGGGAAAGCCAATAGTAAGATAACAATTCAGAATCATACAAGGGCAGTGCCCAGACATCGAGACAACTCGGGAGGAGACGTAACGCTGCAATGCAAAGAGAAAGAGAGACAAAAAAAGAGAGAGAAAAACAGAGAGAGAGAGAGAGAGAGAGGGAAAGAGCGGGAGAGAGACAGAAAGAGAGACAGAAAGAGAGACAGAAAGAGAGACAGAAAGAGAGAGAGAGAAAGAGAGAAAGACAAAGCCACAAACAGAGCCAGAATCAGACAAATAGAGAAAAAGACAGATAGAGAGAGAGACAGCGAGAGAGAGAAAGACAGAGACTAAGAAAGAGAGACACAGAAAAAAAGAGAGAGAGAGAGAGAGAGAGAGAGAGAGAGAGAGAGAGAGAGAGAGAGAGAGAGAAAAGAGAGAGAGAGAGAAAAGAGAGAGAGAGAGAAAAGAGAGAGAGAGAGAAAAGAGAGAGAGAAAAGAGAGAGAGAAAAGAGAGAGAGAAAAGAGAGAGAGAAAAGAGAGAGAGAAAGAGAGAGAGAAAGAGAGAGAGAGAGAGAGAGAAAAGAGAGAGAGAGAAAGAGAGAGAGAGAGAGAGAGAGAGAAAAGAGAGAGAGAAGAGAGAGAGAAAGAGAGAGAGAAAGAGAGAGAGAAAGAGAGAGAGAGAGAGAGAGAGAGAGAGAGAGAGAGAGAGAGAGAGAGAGAGAGAGAGAGAGAAAGAGAGAGAGAGAGAGAGAAAGAGAGAGAGAAAGAGAGAGAGAAAGAGAGAGAGAGAGAAAGAGAGAGAGAAAGAGAGAGAGAAAGAGAGAGAGAAAGAGAGAGAGAAAGAGAGAGAGAAAGAGAGAGAGAAAGAGAGAGAGAAAGAGAGAGAGAAAGAGAGAGAGAAAGAGAGAGAGAAAGAGAGAAAAAGAGAAAAAGAGAAAGAGAAAGAGAAAGAGAAAGAGAAAATAAGAGAGTAGAAAGGTTCGAATTAGGGTGCCCTTTTTCTGTAAAGGGGCGTGGACAAGAAGGAGACAGGGAGATAGAAAAAGACAGAGAAACAGAGATAGCGAAAGAGAGAGAGTAGGAGATTGAGGAGAGAGAGGCTTAGGGGGATGGAGAGAATGGGGAACAGAGGGAGGGAGAGAAGACAATAAAACGCACGAGGAAGACAAAAGAAAGGGAAGAAGGAGAAAAGGGAGAAGACAATGTCGGCGGACTAAGCCGGAGGCTCTAACATATTCCTTAAATTAATAATAAATACATAATTAATTCTTTTAAATAATTATTCAAAAAAACATTATCCATTTATTTCTATATATTTATAAATTAATTTCTTTCATTCATTCAACAAATAAATCAATTCATGCTTTTATATTTTCAATTTAAATTAAAAATCATTCTAAAATTATTCAATATATACATCTCTATATTATTATTTTAATCAATTATACATTTGTATATCAATAACAATATTTTCTAGAAACCCCCTTATATCTATATATATATATGATTCTTGTACATAAGGCCAATCCGGCACATGATGACACTGCATAAGGTCAATCCGGCATGTGATGACACTGCTTGGCAGTGCTAAAGCCACAATGTGTCATGGAGATGTCACATTTGCGCAGCTAATAGGACAATACACTGGTAATGGACTTGCCCCGACGCAGCCACAGGATACCGGACACTGCCCAGCCAGAGGCCGAAACAACCCTGGGTGGCCTTCACACCAGCGTGTTCGTGTCATAATTTCAGATTCAAAGTTTGGGTTCTTCAGTGCAGAACAGCCCGTGGACTTCATGGTGATGGACAGGTTTAGCAGAGACTCATAGACCGTCGATGTGCTAAACTCAGTGCTGTAAAAGGCAGACATGGCATCTGAGTAGATGTTCCAAGAGAGTTCCCACTCCTCTGCTACGATTCGATCTTCGCAAGTTGATGCCGCTAGCTGAGCAGTGGCATATTGCAGGCAGGCTGGCATGCACCCCTGCGATGGCACCTTATGCCAAGCCGAGGCATAAGGATTATTGCATCCACATGTAGAACCACAAACCATTCGCAGCAGCCGCGCATCGGGGAGAGAGCAAAGAAACTGCAAGTCAGCACAGCCGATAGCATCAACATCCACTACGCCCAGGCTGACAGCTGCATTCCGCAGCATCAGTTTCACCAAAGGCTGAATGACAGGATCTCCGTAGAGAGGGCCACTCGGCTGCAAAACCTCTGTCTCGATGCACAAACCCCATTGCGTCACTTCTGCAGTCATGTCCCGTTTGAGGTTCTGATCAAAGGCGAGAGCGTTGGCAGCGAAGTAGAGGAGGTATGGGTATGGCTCTTTGGATCTTGTGTCGAATGTGTGCCTGTCAACCGCCAGTTCAGTGATGGTGAGATTCGGAGCGTCGAAGCCAGTTTTTGTCACAAGTGCAATAGCTTGCTGGGTCTCTGAATTAAGTCCTACCACGAAGGTTTGATTGCCACCACAGAGTTCTGTTTTCACAGCAATCATCGATTCGGCTAGCGGTTGCAATAAGAGAAAGTAGGGTAAAAGCAGTGTGCCGATCAGCAGAATCAGCAAGCCAAAGCTCTCAAGCTGGCTTCGCCGTCGACTGTACTTCATCTTCACAGGTTTCAAGTTTTGCACCGCCAGCTGAATCGAGATTGGAGTGAAGCCGGCAAACAAAAACCTTAGATTCATTGGGATCCTGCAATAAAACACCAAAACACTCAATACATGGATTTCCTTTGGGCCAAAAAAAGAGAAACCAGTACCGACGTTTCGCGCATCCGTGAAACTCATCTATATCCAGGATTGCATTCAGTGCCACACAATTGAGCATCAACTCAGTGATGGACGTGGTACCAGCAAGCCACTGAATTCCTGCGCCAAGAAGTAGCGTGGCTATGGCGGCGCGTGCCAAATATGTGAATAACAGGGCCTTGAAGCGAACTTTGCAGATACTGCGCAATGTATTGTCGCGGAAGATCGACTGGTCAGAGCGGGGAATTTGCCACACCACCTCCAAACCCAGCCAAATGTTGCGGTACTCCTTGTAGACACAAAGGCTCCAAAAGAGGATACCTGGAGGTTGCAAAGTCTTCGCCTATCTACAAAGTATGAGATGCAAATGTAATGTGCCCATTCAAAAATCCACGGGGCTGAAGAAAATATGAACAAAACCACCGAGATACACAGCATACAGAGCAATAATCCTGGCTGGAAAAATGGGACCTCAAACTCACCTTCCTGCAATCCCAAAAAGCTGTTGATCTGCTCCACCAGGCTGGCTTGGGTGGTGGATAGAATCAACGCCCCATCCATCGCGCAAACGCGCGACACCAAGCTCCTCCCAGCCATGTCCAAATATTGATAGTCGTGGGCCATACTGATGCGCCATCGCTTCGCATAGTTGATTTGATGCCAAAAGGGGATGCCCCTGAAATCATCCGTCGAAATGATGATTGTGAATGCTGCCTGCATACCCAAATTCAGTAGCAACAGCAGAATTGAGAAGGTCACATCCCACCGACCGGCCGGAACCAAACCAATGACAAAAGGGAAAGTCCATGCGCTCGCCCCAAATTGAAACTGGCCTTCCTGCTCTGACAGGTGATCAGATTGTTGCATTGTCTGTTTTGAAATGACATCTTCGGCTTCTAGCTCTGCACCTCGATGATCTGGTTGCAACTTCTCCTCCACCTTCATCTCCACCCTCTCATCGCCATTATCATCCTTGCCAGGCGAATGCATCGCCACATCATTTGTGTGTCTTTTTCCGATGGTACCCTTTTTGGGGCGGTTTTACAGGAGAACAAAGGACACACACACACACACACCAATTCTCAAAGCCCATTTTGAGACGAACCCATTTGCCTCCAGTCCGCGCGTCTCCAGTCTGCGGAGACGAGCTTCCAGCCTCCGAAGGCTCATCTGCAGCTCTTCTCGCAGGTCGAGGATATCTCTTTGGAGATCCAATGGTTCCAGTGGGGCTAAAGGGGTCGGCATGGCTCTTGGATTTGCTTCCCAGTTCCTAAGGAAACCAATGAAACCAATGTACATTCCAGTAACCAAGTGATCCTTCAGAGAATCAAAAAGAAACATGGCTGGTTACCTACTATACTGGTAACTGGGATCCACTGCGTGCACACTTTTTGAGAACCAATTGGATGACCCTCCCCAAAACGCTCACCCCTTGATACAGAAAGCAACCGGCATGTTAAAAATGTCATTTGCTCACATCTTCGCAATGCCTCTCTCCGAAGATCTGTGGCAGAAGAGAAAAACAACAAACAAATGGCAGCTGCGGGTCAGGAAGCACCCTGGTACCCGGGTGAGACCTCCAACGGCTGACGGGCTCAACCTGGTTGAGTCTTGAACTATGCATGTGCAGATATTTCCCCAACCGCTGAAAGCTTTGGGGTCTCAGCCCAGATAGGCTCCGGCATGGTCCAGGGCGGCCCTGAGGTAAGGGTTCCGCGAGCGAGGGTTCCACTAGGTTCTGTGAGGGCTGCGGGGTGGTGCGAGCACTAAAAAGAGCACCGCATGCTATTGGGGATATCACCTGAGCTTATTTATATGTATACAAATATATACACATGTAACCATTCCTGGCTTTGTCTTTGCGGGGATTGCTCATCCGCAAGTCTCTTGGCGGGCCAGGCGGGCGCACCAGCACTCGACGACCAAAGTGCCAAGACCAGTGGATTTCCGCAGTTGAAGGGCCTTGTTTTGTTAGCTGATTTCCAGGGAAACCTTCAGAAGAAGAGGAAAACAACCCAGGAGGCTTGGGGACCCAGCCCTATCCGCGATCTTTTGCACACATCGGGGACCCTTAAATCTGGTGTTCAGAGGGTCCCGATTTTACGACTTTCCAAACCGTTTTTTTGTCATTCTCTTCTTTCTATCTTTCCATCTATCTAATCTTTATATCTACTCTATGTACCTGACGATCTGTTGCATTCTATTCTACTTGTCTGTCTATCTGTCACTCTACCACTCTATATCCAATCTATTCAATCTATTTACCCGGTCTGTCCCCCAATATATATATATATATCTTTGTATTCATCCACCGCTCCTTTTCTCTCTATTAGTCAGTCGGTCAACCAACCAATCAGTTGGCCTATTTATTTGCAGCATATCTCTTTCCAACACCTGTGCCCCTATCTACCTACTTACCAATTTGTCTGTTCCATGTCTACCTGGCTACCTATGTGTCCCTCTGTCTCTCCATCGGTCGAATGTATGTAGTCTATCTCTTGCTTGATCTATGCAATCTCTCTATCTATCTTCATCAACCTCTCTCTCTCTCTCCCTTTTTATAAGTCAGCCAATCAGTCGACCAATCAATCAATCAATCAATCAATCAATCAATCAATCAATCAATCAATCAATCAATCAATCAATCAATCAATCAATCAATCAATCAATCAATCAAATCAATCAATCAATCAATCAATCCATCAATCAATCAATCAATCAATCAATCAATCAATCAATCAATCAATGAACCAAGCAACCTGCCCTTCAAACATCCAATCACCCCGTCCATCAAACAAGCAAGCAACCAACCGATCAACCTATCTAACCTTAACTTACCTTATCTCATCTTGCCTATCTGATTTACCTTCTCTATCTTGCGAACTTGATGAGCGTGTCACACCATCTGCGCTTGACCTTACGGAAGTGTTGCGGCACTGACGCTGCGGCGAGCCGGTAGGCGCAACCACGCGTGGAGCAGGAGCCTCCTCAGAGACTCCTGCCAACCCCTTGCTGCATTTGCAGCAGCAACCTCAACAACGGAGGGCGTATGAGGGCGTGCAAGGCGGTCCCTCGCTTTGGAGCGACGTCAATGCTGCGCAACGCGGAAGCTTCGCCGCGCGTGAGCATAGTTATGACTCTAAGTTATGACGCGTCGCTGCGTGTGTTTGGCGCACGCGTTGGCCTTTGGGGGGTCATCATGCCGCGCTGGTGGTCCAACACACTGACGCAGTGGCGAGCCCCTTTAATGGTAGGCGCAACCACGCCTAAGCAGAACCCTTGTCAGAGACTCCTTCTGCCACGCTACCAGCAAATCAAATCAACGACTGCCTTAACTCAGGTGACCCATTAAACACTGCCGCTACTGAAACCATCTGAGCAAATCGCTTAAGAGCGCAGCGGCCGCCTTCACTCTGAGCTCTGCACCTGACCTTGCGAAGAAGCGCTGCGCCTGCCACGAAATCTGCACCGGACCTTGCGACGAAGCGCTGCGCCTGCCACGAATTCTGGACCTACGAAAGTGTCGCGCTTGCCATGCAATCGAAGCCTGTCGAAACCTTTGCCTTGCCGTGCCAATGGGCCATGCGCTGAACCCGCGCCAGACAGGCGTCGAGACAGAGCTTGACATCGACGCGGACCCACATGCAAACGCGTAAAGGGTCACTCTTTGTCGCCATTTCTGTTCCCCTGCCACACGCCGAGGTATGTGTTCTCGCACGCACGCGCTTTTCATCTCATTCTTTGTTCATCTTATCCGTGCGCAAAACTATCTTTCAATTCGCGTCCGTGCTACAGAATTTCGTTCTAAACTTCCTTTGGCAAGGTCTACGCTATTGCCACTTACTTGGCGTAAGCCCTTCAAGCGGTCTGCAACATGCGGCCCCACAACAGCAGGCAGATGATCACGCCACCGTCTAACACCCATGCTTGAGCAGAACTGCCCTTCGGGGAAGCAGTAGAAGGCAAAGATTCGCCAACTGAGCCACTGGCCCCGAATCCCAAAGGCTACTAAGCCCAGCGTTTCAAAGTCACTCAACAGAGATCCTGTCATTTGCTTGGCTAGCCGTTTCCTGCTCAAGGAATCCGTGAGGGCGCCCGGTACTGCTGGACGTCAATTTGGGCGCTGGCTCGTGCCGTGCTCCGTGCTGTAGGATTTCGTGCACCGATGCAAACACCGGCATTCGCAATCGGCACTCGTACGCTCGCTATCCTGAAAGGCATCGCAGAATGCATTCTTTGCCCGCTTGGCCGCAGCCGCGCTGGCACTGCCCAGCTGGCGCTTCCTCCTCACGACCTGTGTTCAGGCGGTAGGCGCAGCATTCTCATAAGGTTGTATTTAACTTATTCATATACACGTATATAAATATATCATAAAAAACTGATTACTCAAACTTATTCAAACACATAATATATGTGTTTAATTAAACAACATATGGTAAGTCATAATAGCATGTAAACAAGTATGTATCTATATATATATATGTATTATATTCAACGCTTGTTTAAATGAATTGGATTGCATCATGAAAAGGCCTAAATGCCAGGTTTAGAATTCATCGTGGCGAAAATCTGCACTCATGGAGGATGCGTCTGGCTTTATTTTGACCCAGACCCGTAGTTCGCCAATTAGTTGGTTGCTTTAAAGGGAACCTTCCAAACAAACGGGAAGAACGAAGCAACCTACTGGTCTGGGACTGTTGCTGAGCCGGCGTTCGCGAACAAACGGAGTATGCGATTCAAATGCCAGCCTCACATGCTGGCTTGCGATTGGCAAGCGGGCGACCGGCACCTCGACCTTTCGGATGTACTTGCATCTAGCAAATAGAATTGAGTTTGTATCAAAATGAGGGAATCCCTCAGACTGGGCGGTGCCTTTTAGCTTCCCAATGAACAAAACCCAAGACATACAAAAACACACACTAAACTCTGTGTTCATCTTCACGCGTCAGGGGGCTTGGATTTTTCACTGCACGGTTTTCCTGCACGTTAGGCGATCACTGCATGTCATGGGACGATTGACCAGTTGCCCGGCCGTGCGTTGAAGATTTGCTCACCAAACTTACCTGGAATATTGCCCAGTTTGTAGGACAGCAATTTAGCAGGACAAACTGAACAAACAGGTTGCGGTGATAGAGGGCAAACCAGCAGAACAAATCAGTCTAAAACGCACGCACTAAGCAACGGGTAAACCAGCAAGGCACATTGTGTTCAGGTGGAGGAGCCAAGCAAGCAAATCCTGCTAAGTTGGACACACCAACCAAACAAGTCATGCTTTTATCAGGCCAAACCAACAACACCAATGGCTTCAAGTACAACGCACCAACCAAACAGGTCGTGCTAAGCAGAACAAACAATTCATACACGCCTGTCAACACATGAACTCGCAAGTAAGACAACTCAACACAATAGGTCTTGTTTGGTCCTCCCTTAGTTGGACAAATCAACAAAGCAAGTTGTGTTTTTGTACAGGGCAAACCAACCAGACAGGTCGGGTGTCTAGCAGAAGATACCAGCAAAGCAAGTTGCGTTTTCAACATAGAGCGAACAAACAAACAAAGTTGTTGTAGTACAGAGCAAACTAATCCAACAAATCATATGATTGCGCCACACCAATGAAACAGATTCAGAACGGCGTGCTTTAACTTAAACCCAATACGGAAGACACATTGTCCGGGGAGTTCTGCCCCTAAGCAACCAGCCACCAAACAGGTTGTGCTTTCAATGTGGGGATCAGTCGAAATTAAACCACCAGGGGGCGGGGGTTTAGCCCTTTCCATTTCCAGGGTGTCATTTTGGGTGCCTAGGTTTCTATGTTTGACCCACACTCATAGGGCAAGTCAACGAAGTGCCCCAAGTTGGTCTTATGCCTTCCGCTGCCGAAGTTCCTTTCGGGCCATGCGGCCTCAGAGTGGCGTGTAGGGCGTATCCTCCGGCAGCGCCTGCGGGTTGGCTCCCGGCTCCCTTGCGAGCTTGAAGGAGCTTGGGGTTCCGTCGTTTGTTTTCTTCTTCTTTTCGATTCAAGCTGATAAAGCCAAGAAAAGGACATCAAGAAACCCCAAAATCCGGGATGAGAGCTCGCTATGCAGTCCCCTATTTGCTGGAATTTTCTGCGGTGCACTCTTTAGAAGCAAACCAAAGGGAAACTTCGAGAGTCGAGTCCTGGGGTGTGACGTCTCTGATTCCTTACCTTTGGCTGAGGCGAAGTGGCTCTGATGAAAACAGGCTCGCACGGGGATCTTTCGGGGGCGGGGACACGGAAATCATTTCGGGGGGACGACTCATTTATCTGTGGGCACAACCTGAATTGCCAGCAACAGCAACTCATTGTCATGAATTTGTTTGGATACTTTGCAGCAAGATTCCTAGAAGCATCCCTTGCCACAACCAGGTCCTCTTTTCGCCTTTCTTCTCCCTCAGACCTGCCCATGCTACGAAAGCAGGCTTTCCTGCTGGGCCCCTGTGGCTCCAGCCTGGGAGTCAATTCATGGCTCAGAGACTCAGGCGCTCTTTACACATCTGACATCTCTCTTGGTGTCAGGTTGGCACTTCGTGCCTTTCAAAGGGCAAAAGTCCGAAAGTGCGCAGCTCCTTAGCTGCTCTGTACTTGGGACAAATAGAAATCCTCATGAATTCGGGGTGGTGCCATCCAGCTGCTCTTGGGACTGGATTCTTGTCAAGGATTCTTCCGTGCTGGTCACCACCCCCTTTACCTTTCGAATTCCTGGTGTCTTGCGCACCAGGCTAAGGCGCAAAGCGGCCTAGGCTCGCAAGGGGGCTCCACCAAAAGCTGTGCCTGTGTTCAGGATGTTGCAGCAAGATTTCCAGGAGAACCAATCAAGAAAGTCACCCAAAATGGGGAGTCACCTATTGTGACACAGGTAGCGTTCGGAGTTTGCAAATTTACAGGAGTATTGTGAGTCGCCAGCACATGGGAGCTTCTCATTGATGGCATCGGACCTGCAAATCAAACACCTTTTTGTAACACAGCTTTCCCCCCTCGCCCATTAGGTTTCAGGTCAACCAAAACATGACACCACTTCGTTGGTCTCTTGCTGCAAAACACCTCGAACATCAATCACTCTTGATACCAACTCTCCAACAGGCCAGAATGACCACCATTTGGAGCTCAAACAAATTGTTCCCAAATTATTATTTCACCTGACAACCGTTCAATACGGCGCTGCTCATTTCACACGATTCACAAATCTCATGCCAACACATGGATGGATGTTTGAGCGCTACCCCGTGAATCTAAAGGAAGTACATCCCCAGCTTAAATCCTCCCTTCGTTGGCCAGACTGATATGTCATCCCACCAAAAGTGAACCGCTTGCTGATAAGGGAAGCTGGGTATGTGTCAAAATACGATTTGGACCCCACTGGTTTTGCTTTGGGCCTCCCTTTAAAACCACCCCAGAAAGGGTACCGTTAAAACACAGACACACACAGCCACACCCAAAAGCCAAAAGGGCAAATTGGTGAGTTCAGTCTGGCAATGCTTTGTGGAGCATGTTGCAATCGACTCATGTCATGGTAGGAATTGCGCGACACAGTCATGAACCATGCGGTATGCTCATGATCATGGTCCCGAAAGCAGCTGGAACTATTCTCTTTGTGTCCGTACAGAGTGTGATACTTTCAATTGGGCAGGCTATGCCATCTGCTTCTAATTGTATCAAACATAGTGGGATTTCCGAAAAAGGTGTTTTTTACTTTTGGTTTCCCTTTTGGCCCAGCTGAAAAGGGTACTTTCGCTTCAAAACACGATCCACGCCCATAATATCGCTCAGTCACACTGAAGCGTTGCGCCGCCCAGCTCAAGGATCCACCGGGCCTGAACAGGTTGGAGTCACCTCGCTTCCCTCGTGATTTGTGCTGGCGGTTTGAAGCTTGGTGGTTTGAAGCTGGTTTGGAGCTTCCGTTTTTAGCTTGGTGGAGCCGAATCACTGTCTTCTAATTGGAGGTCCCCTTTTGGAAGGTCGTTTTTTTAGGCCGTTTTGGGGAAGCAAGGGAAAATCCATGTTGGGGGATCCTGTTCTATTAGCAAAGCCTGTGCTCAAAGAGAAATCTAAACGGACCATCCATCTGACATCAGGGACCTTCTACCCATGCACTTCAGTTCAGTGCTTGGCATCGGGTGGACAATCCTGCACTTGGTGGCGTTTATCAACCAGTCTTTGGGTTTCATGCATCAAGTTACGAGGGAAAAGCCGGGCCCTGCCTTCCAATGGCTCCACGCCATCGCTCGCGTCGCTCGGTTCGCTTGGCTCCGTCTCACCCTCAGCCTTGCCAGACTCTGCAGCCTTGCCACGTCGCGAGGGGAACTTTACCTCCTGGTACTTTTTTTGCAAATAGAAGTTGCTTTTAATTACACACCCTTGATGTCACAGAAGAATCCGGTAGCATCCATTTGACTATCAGAGGTACCTGTGCAGGGACCGGCACAGCACAAGTCCATGAAAGCTAACGAAGGAACCCCCGCATCGGTTGCAATGCTTGAGAGTACCACCAAAGACGAGTGCAAGGCAATTCACAGGGCTCTTATGAGCTTCCATGCGTGGTTAGATGTGGGGATATCGCAAAACGCCGGGAAATTCTATTGGAAGGCTCCCAGGGTTTTGGCCGGATCTCGGCCCAATCGAACTTCCTGCAGGCTTCCATTTCATCGCCGGCCTGGTCGCCGTTGATGATTCTGCCACCATTGCAGCACTCCAGCACCACTCCATCAGGTGTGGGGCAGCAAGATCCTGCGCTTTCCAGCAATCCGGACCGATACGAAGGGCATTTAGTCGTTCAGTCATGGCTCGTTCTCTTTGGTTTGCTAAGGTGAAAGGGTATCGGAAAAGACTCACGGGGTGTCAAAATTGGGCCCCCAAAATGGTTGGTTTCCTTGTGGCTTCCTGTTGAAACCAACCAAAAGTGGGTGCCTCTGGCGCCTGGTTCCTCTGGTGTCTCTGGTGCCTCTGGTGCCTGTGCTGGTGCCTGCCAAAGGTCCCGATAACCCGCCCGGCCTGTCGTCAAGTTCAGCGCCGCGCAGAGAGGGAAGATCTTGCAGGCTGCATCTGGCCCCAGTGGATTGCAATGGGAAAAACTGTCTGCGCTCTTTTCTCGGTTTCTTAATTTTAAAGGGAAGCCCTCCAAAGAAGATGAAATTGGGCACTCGATTGTCTTTCTCATTTGGGACGGAAGGAAGGACAAACATTATATTTCTTCTCAGTATCTTACCTCTTCTTTGTTGTTGCAATGATAGAATGGAATTATGATTATAATTATTGTTGATCAAGTGCTTTTCCAACATCTTATGTTGGATTTACAGCGGTTCCCCCCCACCAAAAAGAAAAGGAGCACAAGTCACCTACCCAAAGGACCTGAAAATAAAACAGTTCCCTTGCGGGACCCGGTCGAGCTGACGAGAAGTTGAGCCGCGTGTCGAAAGCAACGCGCCTTGCGGCGCCGGCGCGGGTGTGGCCGAAACCTCGCTGAAGCAGCAGTCCAGCTCGGAGCCCTCCGAGCCGCTGGGTTTTGGGGTGAAAAGAAAAGGGAACCAAAAGGAACACACGACATGTCTCACTTCCTGGGTGGATGGGTCAAAGAAGTGGATGGGCCGAGGCTGGGTTTGGGGTGAGAAAATGTTTTTGGTGCCCTGGACACCCAAAATAGATCCCTTTCTAGTTGACGTTCAACTTTTGGAAGTCCCCTTACTTTGACACACACACACACAAATAGACCCCACTAAGTAACGCACCCCAAAATCAATGCCCTTACTTTGACACAAGCCCAACTAGATCCCACTGATTGATTGACGTGCCCGAATAGACCCCACTGATTGACGTACCCCAAAATCATTTTCCGGGTTCACTGACTTGGAGACAAGCCCAAATCTACCCCACTGATTGGAGTACCCCAGAATATATTTTTTCCGGGATCCACTTCCCGAATAGAACATCAATTGTCCGGGGTCCCCTTACTTCGCACACCCAAATAGACCCCACTAGTTGACGTACCCCAAAATCATTCTTTCGGAATAGACCCCACTAATTGACGTACCCCAAAACCATTTTGTCGGTGTCCACTTGCCTTGACACACACACACACACACAGATAGACCCCACTAAGTCAGGTACCCCGAAATTCAATTTTGCGAGGTGCCCTTACTTTGATACACACCCAAATAGACCCCACAACTTGACGTACCCCAAATCGATTTTCCGGGTCCCCTCACTTTGAGTACTTTGAGGCAACCCAAAATCAATTTTCCGGGGTCCCTTTTACTTTGACACACACACACAAACACCCACGTTTCAAAATAGGGATTTGGACCCCAAATAGATTTCAGATTTCGGTTTTCCTATTGGTTTTCCTTTGAAGCGTGACGATGCCCTCAAACAAAGACAATCCCAGTTTGCACCCCACTTCCGGTGCCTCGGTGCAACATGCGCCCGAGGTGAGTCCCAGTTCTACGCAGCCGGCGTAGGCCGAGCAGCTGGTGGGCCTGTCCTGGAGAGGATATCCGGCGGACCAAATCGCTGAGTTGGGCGGAGAACAAGTGGCTACAGTTTGGGGCAGCATGGGTCAATCGACCTCTTGTGCAGGCCTACTTCAGTTCGATATGTAACCGAGCGCCCAGCAATCAGTGACACGTGTCAAAATGAACAAGAAATCTGACAAAGAGCTTCTCAAATTTGCCAAAACATAGCCAGAGTGGATGCCGAACCCGTGGGACGCAAAAAGGGAAGCAGCGTCATCCATCTGGGACAAACATAACTGATTTGGAACAACCCGGAATTCCCCAAAACAGTGTCAAGGTTGCGGCAAGGGGCCCGGAAAAAGGCGAGGCTGCGGAGAGAAAGGCAACGCTTGTCTTGGATGCGGGTGTGCTGACCCTGCAAACACCTGGGACCCCGAATTGGCTTCGGTTTTCCCTTAGTTTGCCTTTGAAACAAATGGAACCCACAAAAACAAGACACCCACCGCATGAGCTTTCTCAACATCGCCACATGCTCTGGCAGTGAGTTTTACATTGCTACAAACTTCAACATGCGTTGCTTTGCAAAGCTAAGCCGGGCGCTCCGAAGGGGGCAAAGGTAAACTTACACATAGACGTACGGTTGGTGGGACTATGCTGAGTCATGATGTCGTATATGCAAGTATCACTGCTTGTTGTAATTGCAAAACAAATGCATCCTAATCTCTAGCTCTCGCTCTCGCTCTCTCTCTCTCTCTCTCTCTCCCTCTCTCTCTCTGTCGCTCTCCAAGTGCACATATATACGATATATACATATATATATATAATTCTACGGTAGTTGCGGGTGTCTTTTTTGGGTGGTTTCAAAGAAAACCCCGAAGGAACTTGAAAGCATTTGGGGAGTCCAAACCCACATTCTGACACAGACCCTTTTTGTGTAATCAGAAACACCAATGTGCCAACGCACTTCTACCCCAACCTGCGAGACGTTCATCTCTCCTCACAGCACTCCAACTTGGACCCTTCGGCGCAGCAGGTACCTGAAAAAACAACCATATCGATCGGCAGGTAAGTTTTCCAAGCCAGGTTGGCAGACGGTTTATCAACCATTCATAGGGATTCGTCCGTCCCAAATGGCGCGAAGTGGGCTTTGTCCATCAATGAAGGAAAAGGAAAGCCCCAGGGAACAGTTGGGTGTTGTTGGTCATCTTGTGTGCTGCTGGTTCCTTTTCCACTCCCGATTCACGGCCTCAGGAATGACTGGGTTGAATGCTCACCTCGAAAAAAGGCTGGATTCCAGTGGAACTCATGGATTCTTCAGAACTGAAGCCAGAGCGGACAGCTGTGCCAGCCTGAACTAACAACTCCACTGCTCCATGAGCTGTTCCCCCTTTCAGCAACGGGCTGAGTTCTTGAGCCCCAGCCCAGAAGAACTGGTGGCCAGAAAGCGAAGAACGTTCTCTGCGCTGGTGGTGTCTGCGCAAGTACAGCGAGTTTTCGTTTTCTGCGCTGAGCAAGTGCGTCTGAGCAAGCTCTAAGCAGGTCTCTCTGCGAAATTCTCGGGGCAAGTTCTCGGTGCAAGCTTCTCCGCACAAGCTCTCTGCGCAACTATCTCTCTACGAGTTGCTCCGGGCAACTTTTTTGTGCGCGTCGTTCTCAATGCAAAGGGCCAAGCTTTGCAAAACACCTCGGATTTTGCACATCGACCACGCCGATCCCCGCAAAGGATCGCGGGGGCAAGTCAAATTTAGCAAACGTCATCGGTTTTTGCGCATCGACCAGGCAAATTTTGCACGTCGCCCAATTCCTGCAAAGGGTCGCGTGCGCACCTCAAAAAGTAGAGACAGCCCTCAGTGTTCGCACATTGACCACGCCAATCCCGGCAGGCCTTTCGCGGGTTTGGAGGCGGAGGCTCTTGCCATGCTAGGATTTCCGGGCGGTTTAGCTTCCTTGACATGATTGATTTTCTTGCTGGTGCTCAGCAGGGAATAAGGGAATGATCATGAATGATCCTTATAAACCATCCAACTGGTGGCTCCTTTAAGGGGACCGCTGGGTTCATTCCAATTCTCGGTCCCTACTGAGCACCAGCAAGTTTAGTTGCAAGGGAAACCCCAGCGCCCGCCTGTGGTGTGGCCAGCATTGACGCAGCCGCTGTAGGCAGAGCAGGCGGTGGGGCCGTCCACGCAGCAGTCCAGCATGGTGCCATTTGGCCCTCGGACGGGACCCATGGGTGCGTTTTTTTCAAGGTACCCTTTTTGGGGTTGGTTTGAAGGGAAACCAAAGGAAGTCGATTGTTTGGGGGGTCTCCAGAGGGCATTCGGGAAGGTACTAATCAAGCACCGCGGCTTGAAAATCCTTGACGATTTTGCCTGGGCTGTTCAAAATGAAGAGGGTTGGCCATGGTTGGCCTATCCGATGTTCCATGGGAAAACCACGACCCATGCATACCGCTTTCTTTTGTGACGGACAAAGTATTAGGGATTGCGTTGACGGTTGACCCCAGTTCGGGTGGTCCCCATGCTGGTCTGAACACTGGGTTACTCGAAAGGGGAACACTTCGGGAAACAAGGACATCTCCGGGTTTGATTTCCCCTTCCGTCCGACCATTTTTTGTTTCAAACACTCCTCGGACTGGGAACTTGCCCCTATACACCTTCTCGTGAGTGGTTGAATTCAACAGGAATACATGCCCAACCAGTTAGGCAGGTGTCGCTGGATTCCCCTTGAACAGTTGCAAGTTTCTGGTGGTTTCTCATTACTGCCACCTTGAAAGGGACGCCCAACAAAGAAAGGACTTTGGCAACACCTGGTCGAGGCTTTCTGGTTCCTCTCTCCAAAATGTGTCGCAAAATGGCGCCCACTTAGATGTCCGATCCACGTAGGTCACAAAAGGAAAAACAATTTCTGTGTTTGGTTGAAAGGGATGAATTTCCGGAAACCCCAAATGGTTTTGCCGAGTTGGCAATAGGTTCTCAGGGATGCTGAACACATGCATGAGAACAGCCCATATCCAATGGTGTCATCAAGCCCCCGCCAATCTCGACGCCATTGGCCCCAGCCATCAGATCGAAGATTGTAGCTGCAATTCTTAGTTTTCATGATGTAAGCTGTCAAAATAGGGTATCACCAAATTGCCTCAATTGGAAATGGACATATGTGCAGGTTCATCGTCATTCTTTCACTGTGGCCATGGGAGAAAAACAAAAGGCCCATGGCTTGTCTGTTTCTGTTCGGCGAAGCGAGGCACGAAGCTTGCCTTTTTTGTCTTAGGGAAAACTACCCAAAAAGAGACGGGCACAAAGGTCTAATCGCTAGCCTGGGGCATCTTCCCTTAGGAAACCTTGGCCCGGTTGCAACCGGCAAACATTAAAGGAACCAATTGTGTGGTGGATAAAACATTCTTAGTGAAGAACCCGACCCAGAAAAAGGTACGTTTCCGCCACTCAACAAAACAGTCTGGATTTTTACTGGCTCGCTTCCTAAGTGGATTGGTTCGAAAATCACATTTTGTTCGTTTACCACTAAAATGATCAACCCAAACAGGACAAACCCCGCCTGGGCTCGGGCAGCAAGTTCCGGTGGTCAGCCCCAGCTCCACACACTTGGGATATGCTGAACAGGAACTGACCACCAGCGACAAATTCGCCTGCCGTCAAGCAGGATGCCCCTGTGGAGACGAAAAGCAGAAATGAAGGTCGGCTCTAAGCTCACTTGAGCGAATTTGCTTGAAGGCACAACAACTTGTGGTCTGCACCAAAAGGTTGTAAGTCTAATTAGGGATTTCAGAGCTACACAACCATGAACAATTGAGATTGGGAGCCGGAATGCCTACGCAGAATGGAAGCAGCTTTCGGGCCAATGCTGTTTCCCTGCGAGGCGTTTGCCCAGCTGTTTCAATGGTTGCTTGTCGTACAACGTACAGTGTTGCTTTTGATTGCTTCACTTTCACGCACCAGCAACATGTCGAACGAGTGTTTTGTGATTCTGGTTTGTCTCTAAGAGGAGCTCCAACACCGGATGGTGGTGCCTTTGAGTTCCCGCGAAATCAACCCAAACGAAGGTAGCCGATCGGCAAAGAGGCACGGCTTCCGCCATCCCAACGATTCCAATCGGACCCGCCTGAGGAACCTTCGCCTTGGCGAGAAACCCCTCCGACGCGAAGGCAGCCAGTGGGGCCAGCAGCAGGCATCTCAAGCTGGACATTGTGCCTTGGATGGAACCCAGTGATTCCATTCCCGAGTTTTGTAGTTCAAGGGCTTGCTCACCGTTAAACATCAACAGGAGCATGGAGAAGGGTTGCCCACTGTATGGGGAACTGGTACCCACTGGGGACGATTTGTACGGGAATGACGCGGGAAACCCTGGCGCGGTTTGAACAACTCCGATGCACATGATAATTGCAGGCACGGCAGTTCAGGATGGTGTGTTTCAATCCCACTTGGGTACGGGTCAAATTTGAACCAAGGGGACAGCCGGTTTTAGTTCATGTTTTCACTTACGAGGGCAGCCGTTTCGGGGTTTCCCTATTTGTGACCCGTTTTGGGGTTACACCGGCTGAAATGGTGCCTGCCTCGCTCAGTACTGGACAAGCACATGGGCGCCTCTGGTCTGTGCAGCTGTTTTGAGCCTCTCCGTCGCTCGCTCCCTTCTTCCTTCCTCCCTCCCTCCCCTCACCTCACCTCACCTCACCTCACCCCACCTAACCCCACCCCACCTAACCCCACCCCACCTAACCCCACCCCACCCCACCCCACCCCAACCCACCCACTCACGCACTCACTCACTCAGTCGCTCAGTCACTCACTCACTCACTCACTCACTCACTCACTCACTCACTCACTCACTCACTCACTCACTCACTCACTCACTCACTCACTCACTCACTCACTCACTCACTCACTCACTCACTCACTCACTCACTCACTCACTCACTCACTCACTCACTCACTCACTCACTCACTCACTCACTCACTCACTCACTCACTCACTCACTCACTCAGTCACGCACTCACGCACTCACGCACTCCCTCACTCACTCACGCACTCACTCACGCACTCACACACTGTCTCACTCACTCACGCACTCACTCACGCACTCACACACTTACTTACTCACTCACTCGCGCACTCACGCACTCACTCATTCACTTACTCACGCACGCGCGCACGCACTGACTCACTGACTCACCGACTCACCGACTCACCGACTCACCGACTCACCGACTCACCGACTCACCGACTCACCGACTCACCGACTCACCGACTCACCGACTCACCGACTCACCGACTCACCGACTCACCGACTCACCGACTCACCGACTCACCGACTCGCCGACTCACCGACTCACCGACTCACCGACTCGCCGACTCGCCGACTCGCCGACTCGCTGACTCGCTGACTCGCTGACTCGCTGACTCGCTGACTCGCTGACTCACTGACTCACTGACTCACTCTGTCACTCACTGACTCACTGACTCACTGACTCACTCTGTCACTCACTGACTCACTGACTCACTGACTCACTCTGTCACTCACTGACTCACTGACTCACTGACTCACTGACTCACTCTGTCACTCACTGACTCACTGACTCACCGACTCACCGACTCACCGACTCACCGACTCACCGACTCACTGACTCACTGACTCACTGACTCACTGACTCACTGACTCACTGACTCACTGACTCACTGACTCACTGACTCACTGACTCACTGACTCACTGACTCACTGACTCACTGACTCACTGACTCACTGACTCACTGACTCACTGACTCACTGACTCACTGACTCACTGACTCACTGACTCACTGACTCACTGACTCACTGACTCACTCACTGACTCACTGACTCACTGACTCACTGACTCACTGACTCACTGACTCACTGACTCACTGACTCACTGACTCACTGACTCACTGACTCACTCACTCACTCACTCACTCACTCACTCACTCACTCACTCACTCACTCACTCACTCACTCACTCACTCACTCACTCACTCACTCACTCACTCACTCACTCACTCACTCACTCACTCACTCACTCACTCACTCACTCACTCACTCACTCACTCACTCACTCACTCACTCACTCACTCACTCACTCACTCACTCACTCACTCACTCACTCACTCACTCACTCACTCACTCACTCACTCACTCACTCACTCACTCACTCACTCACTCACTCACTCACTCACTCACTCACTCACTCACTCACTCACTCACTCACTCACTCACTCACTCACTCACTCACTCACTCACTCACTCACGCGCTCACTGACTCACTCACTCACGCACTCACGCACTCACTCACGCTCTCACACACTGACGCACTCACGCACTCGAGCACTCATGCGCGCACTCACGCACGCACTCACGCACTCAGTCGCACGGTCGTACGCTCACTGACTCACGCACTCACTCAAATCTGCAATCAGATAGAACCCATGGAGTCTTACAGAGCTAGCAACGTACTGTATTGAAACGGATCTGAGCCCTTTTCAGAATGGACCAACCGGGCCTTTCAGAGAACACTGCCATTCAACGCTTGAAGCGTAGAAAATTGTTCGTTGACAAAAGGAAACCAAATGAACCAAAACCAAACCAAGTTTCTGCCCCTTGGGCCATTGGGGCTTCGGTGCGAAAGGAGCAACCCTGAAAGAATCTGACTGGGGCTCCCGCAAAACCTCGCGGTTGGCTGTACAAACCGGAGCTGAAGCTGAATGCTGCGGACTGACAAACGAGTTGACACAAAAGGTTGCATGGGCCAAGCGCCTTCTTACATGCGAATCTAGATCTATGGGTGTGTGTGGGTGCTGTTTGAGGAAACCCTTTTTGGGGTTGGTCTCAAGGACACTAAACGGAAAACCACCATTTCGGGGGTCCCCATTTTGACACATTACCCATATCGTACACAGGTGTAGTAGATTGTAGCATCCTTTGCCGACTAGCTGTTGAAAGTTGCAGGATGTTGCAGGTATTTGCAGACGCCGACTCATCCATTGAAAAGCGAATCCACCAACAAGTTGCAGGTGTTTGCAGACGCCGACTCATCCATTAAAAAGCGAATCCACCAAAATGTTGACGTGAGCCAAGAGCGTCCCCCCCCTCGGTTGTCAGGAAATGCGGGCTGTCCAGCTGCCCATGCGAGGGGCTATGCCCTTTTAATGATACCCATGAAATTTGAGGGACATGCCAGCACAAATCGAAGCTTTTGACGAATTTAAATTGCAATGCAGTCGGTTTCAATAATTGGGTCTGGGTCTCTAATGGGGGGACTCCCTAAGACGTGTGGTTCTATATTTCGGGAGACAACCTCATGTTTAACAACAGCTGCCAGGTGTATCGGGATTTCGGTTTCTTCGCTTGACACAGGCACTGCCAACACGCCGCGTCTTCGCGCGTCACGCGTCACTCTTGGGAGTTCTGTTGTGACCCCCCAGTTTGAAAGGGGCTTGAAACGGGAAGTGCCCTTTGACCAAGCATGTATCAAAACTGGGGGATCCCCGCTCGAACAAAAAATAAGAAAACATGCTTCTCCCCGTTGGTTTCCCTTAAACCACCCTGACAAGGGTGCCCTCAAAAAAGGAGCCGATTCGATAGTTGGGCTACAACCTGTCCGGCACAAAAAGCGGCCGCGCCGGATCGTACTCCGGCGGGGACTGCTTCTGCAAGGAGGCCAAGTAGAGGAAGATGATAGAGAGGATACCCCACACTGAGCACAGGGCACCCTGAATCAAGTCCGAAGCAGCCCATTTGGCTCAGAGAATCCAAGTTTCCCTACAAAATTGACGGAATCAACACCTGCGTTGCTTCACAGGGAAGTGAGCCATGTTGGAGGCAAACCTGCTTTCCATTTCTTGGGGGGGGGAACCCCCCAATTCAATCAACCCGGTTGAGTAATCAATCCGGCGTCGATATGAGACTGCAAAGCTGCCCAATTCTCTCAAGGCCAATCGCTTCGGCTTTATAATAAATAATCCGTATAGTAGGCTCTGCGCATCTTATCAATCTTCTTCAAAAACGAATGATATCAATGCGGCAATACATACAGGAATGATACAGCGAATGCCAACAAAGACTCGAAAGAGCACGGAAGCAGTTAAGCATGCTCAAGCAAGTCCCAGCTACAACCATTTTTTTGAACCAAGCGGCCCATTTGAACGAAAACCTACCAAGCAAGCGCAAGCCAAACCAGAATCAAACAATCAATACAAGTAAGCGGCACACAAGCAAGCAAACAGGCGAGCAAGCAAGCAGGCAGGCAGGCAGGCAGGCAGGCAGGCAGGAAAAGCAATCAAGCAACAAGCAAGCAATTATCGAGGAAACGAAGCAAGCGCGCAGGCAGCCAAGCAATCCTGAAGGCAGGCAAGCAAGCACGCAAGCAACGAAGCGAGCAAGCAATCATGCAAACAAGCATGCATGCAGGCAAGCAGGCAAGCAGGCAAGCAAGCCACTAAGCATATTACAGCTTTTGGCCAACTGACCTTCGACGAACCAATCTAACCTATGTCCGATCTAGCAGGCAATGTTTCGCCGAGCCACTCAAGCCAACGATGACACCAGCGTCAATAATGGCGCGGTACGGATTGTCCAGCTGCTTCACGCCTGGTCAACTCAGCTTGAGGAGTCCTTGTGTGACCAACCAAAAGGGGAAACTCATGTCCAAATACCAAAAGGTGATCTTAAATCAATCTATCGGAGTTGAAGGACGCTAAGCCTCTCTGACTCAGAGATAGGGCAATGCGGGGCTTCGTGCGTAAGATTGAATCTCTGCCGATCTGTTCATCTTCAGTGTCCGTCCTACCTTCATAATTCTGCTCCTTTCACCCCGCAAAGCACCGTCTATTTTAGGCACCCCCCAAAGGGGGTGATTCGCATTGCGAAGCTCACATGCGACTCGACGGCTCAGGTAGATAAGATGCGCCTATGACCACAGCAAAGATGACAGAAGTGACCTGAGCACTCTCGATGGGATCGGCCCATGTTCCGGCAAACCTCACAGTCTCATCCTCACTCATTCACCTGCTCCCGGGACCAGGCCATGACGAATTTCAGACTTTAAAGGGGACTCCTCTTAGTCTCACCTCCTGGGTGGGTTGGCCAAAACAAGTCCAAACTTTTTATTTGCCACTAAAATGCTCTTCCCAAAAAGTGCAAAGTCCAGGATCCAAGTAAGTGCGTCATTCTCCCCCCGTTGAGTCATTCTCCCCCGGTTGGGGTGAGTGTTTGTTTCGGCAGTGTCTGGGGGGGTTCCGGGCGTGAATCCCTCCTTGGCTCCCTCGCCGCCCAGCTGGTGATCACCCGCTTGGTGGTGCCATGGAAGTAGCCGATGCAAAAGGCCGGCTGGCGCTACGCAAGGCGAGCGACACATCATGAGCAATGAATTGTTTTGCAAAACTCATGGGGTCTTTTTTTATACGAAACAAAACTCCGCCTCGTTTCTTGTATTGTTAAGCAATAGAAGAGCCTGAGAGGTCACCATTGAGTCTCCCATTTGACCATAGAAATCAGCAATGAAAGGACACCAAAGGAAACGGCAATTTTCTACCCCAGTGTGCGCAGTGGTTTTGCTCCCTTGTTGCTTTGACCTCAAGGTTGAAATTATCATGTCTTCTTTTATCTTGCGGGGATTTCCCTCCTGACCAGGCTTACAACGATTCTGTTCTCCCGGTGTGTTCTTCCCTTGAAACATCAGCCAAAAGAATCTGTTCTTGCTGGGTAGACTCCAATGAGACCCTAACAAACCATTGCATTTGCTGTCGTTGTTTGAACCGGGAGCCAACCTTATGGAAGTTCCCAGCGTCAATTTTATGAACAGACCTGGTGTGTCTCATGCATGTTGTGTATCACTGGCATCCATTTGGTTCCTTGGGCTCGACTGCTTTGGGAAACCGTGCCAGCCCAAACCTGGGGGCGCTGAAAAGCGTCGATCGCAATCACCCCGTGGGGCCTTGGGTCCTTGCTTTGTCGATTGAATGCCACTCGCACCCTTGTTTCCGCACATGGACTTCAGCCACTGAAAAAAGCATTGGTGATCCGGCTGTCGTTTGGGGAGGAGAAGGACAGCCCAAATTGTCACGCAGAAGTGAGGGACCGGGCCCGCATTTCCCTCGGTAACGCGTAGAAGTGTCCATATTATGTTCTGCTTACCGGGGGTCACTCTCTTTCAAGGCATTGCAATTTTGATAACCGGGTGAGGGTGTTCTACTAGGAAATCGCTCTTGATACCAGTCCGACAGAGTGTGCAAGAGATGCCGGGCACGCTGCCAAGACCTTGTGCCAAGAAGGTGCCGCCTCTGTCTCCTGGCACGCTTGACCCTGCGGCCCCCGGCAAAGCCAAATTTGCTCCCGTAGGCCTTACATTGCAAGGGTCCTGAGCCCCTAGCAAGGGTTTGATGCCATGCCCACCACAATCAAAAGGGAGCTTCGACCGCGACACGTGTGAACACCTGTTGGACTTTTTTTTATCCACAAAGACGTCTTGCCCATTCAAAGGACTTCTCCGTCCCTCCGGCCCATCAGCGACATGCCCAGCGGTTGCCCGCCTCAGACACCACCCAAGCTCGGGACACGACCCGAGGGGAGAAGCCCAGCTGAAAGCCCCGGTAGCCCTCGCGGAGAAAGCGCAACAAGTTCTCTGCTCAGCACAAACTTGTTTTGCGTTACACATGTTGGTGTATGTGCATTGTGTGTGTGAAGCGGTACGCATATGTGGTCTCTCTCTCTCTCTCTCTCTCTGTATTTGATTGTTTGTTTGTCTTTGATGTTGTTTGTGAGTGCAGTGGCCAGAGTTGGCCTTTCGGCGCATGCCGGGATTCCCGCCGGAGTCGGACCGGATCAAAGCATTGCTTCATTGAACCAAGGGGAACATCGAACAGCGCGGCCGAAAAGAGCATGAGGTGCAATGAGTTTTATGAACGTCCGTCTTGAAGCTTCTGAAATTGGAAGAGGGCATGAAGTCAAGACTCCCCGGTGCCCGACAATATATTGCGTCCAGATCTGCAAAGCGCTACATATGCCAAAAGACCCGCCACGCCAGCCCTTCAGCCAAAATCATAAACAAGCAGTCCCGTTCGAGACCTTGAGCGAGCCTTCCCTGATGCAACTCTCATCCAATGCTCTGCGGCAGCACAAAGCTCAAGTACTACTCAGCCGATGACAGCCACAACATCAAAACTACACCGGCATCTCCTAGCCGCGGGGAAGGCCTTGCTTTTAGACTTCCTTATTCGCATCCGTTTGTGCATTGCCACAATGCAGTGTGCTTCTAACCTCGTCTCCCTAGCGGCTAGGTTTTGTTTCGGCTCGATGCTTAACCAGTCCCGTGGGCGGAGAGAACCCGACTCTGATCTTTGAGGCACGATGGTTATGTGAGAATATCTCGTAGGGCTAAACGGCCAGCGCCCAATGTGACACAAATCAACTGGGTCAACCACGCCAGGTGCATGCCTTGCAGAATTCGTGTCTGAGGGTCAAGCAAAAACGTGCGCGTAGCTAGGCATGTCTTGCTTGTTTCTTCGTTGAGGTTCCCATGGAAAACAGGGCTTGCACCATAGCAACTTTGGGCCACTTCTGATCCTCACGCTCAACTCAGTCTGAAAGGACTTCGAGACTCTGCACGCTAAACGCCAAAATGCGGGTTGCTGTCTGCTTCATCCTCCTTGCTTTCGCTCTTTTGGATGCTTTCAGTTTGGGCTCTTTTTTGTGGCTTCCTAGTTTTTTGGCTTGCCTGCGTCATTTCCAGAAAAAGTGTGGCTCTTCTGTTCAGCTAAAATGATCTTCCCACAAAGTCATTGGGCAACCCAACAACAGAAACACAACTTGTTTTGGGAACAATTTTAGTGGTTCTTGTTTTGGTGTCCCCTCCTCGAAAACAGGACACGCCCACATAACAGAAGTTGCTTCGCAAGGCCTCCACATAGGCGAAAAAGAGGAGCGTCACGACGAGCAAGCCCCACTGCCACGTCTCCTGCAAGGTCCGCTTCGCTGATGTTGACACAAACACCCGGCGACCGTGCTTGTTTTGGGGGACCCTGTTTGGGACTGTACTAAAGGAACCCACCCATTTTGGGGGCGCCCCTTTGACCTTTCACAGAAACAATTTGCCGTAGGGAACCAAAAGAACAATGGCAATCCTGGGATCCACCGGGAAAGGCTGAAACCATCTTCGCTCTTTTCAAAAGCCAGCCCAGTCTGAAGGTGGCTTCCTGTACCGGAATGGGGAAGTTGGCCCGAGACACTTACCACAGCTGTTGCGTTCAAACAGCTTTTGACCAACTGCATGGACCGCTCTTTGATTGACTCAGCGACTCAATCCAATGAGACCCCAAGGTTAGTAAATCCCCTCCCATCAGCAAACACAGACTTGCGCAGGCAACCTTCATAGTAGTCTTGCAAAGGGTGTCTGTGCACTTCCGTTTGTCTGGGTGGGTCAGAGTTCCTCATGTGTTCCTTGACATAACCCGAAGAAAACTCCATGAAGATCCTTCCAAAAGGTACTGTGCCAAGCACCCAAAGCGGGGCATAGTCATAAACCCTGAAGCCTTGCAATGGTCTAAACTCCCTACGAAAGAGTCAATGACCATCAACCTGGGAACATATACTAACAGGGATGGTCACCTGGTAGTAAAAAATATTAACAACCACAATCATTCCCGTTAAGGGAACCACGGCCATAGAACACGAGTTGCGACTCCCGTGCCTTTAGCGGTTACACCCATCCATGATGCGCTGTTGATTCCAGCGTGCCGTGACAACAATGCTACCAACTTAAAACATAGATGCCATGACCATGTTTGGGACAATATCCATCCCTTACCAGTCAGGCACGGCTTTTATTATAAGACATCTGCCTTTCTATGCTTCAGTTGGGGCTAGCGGCAAGTTCGGGAAGCAAAACTACGCAGCTTCACTCTAAAGATATGCCTCATCTGACACCCATGTCAGTGGTGGCGAAAGAGCTCACTTGCGTGGATTGGTCAGAGTACGCACTCTTACTATCGACATCTAAAATCTTCCAACAAAGTTCCCCTCCTCCAAATAACATGGGTCCTGGATCCGACCATTTTCCTTTTGAAGGCACCCGGAACGTCAGGCTCGGGTAAGTGAGAACTGCTCTCGCCTCAATGGAGCCCAGACCATCTAGCACGATCGGCACCTGCAGTCCCGATCTTTACATGGGCAGCCGGCCGGCCCCTTTACCAGGAAAATGGTGTAAACGGGCTGGCAAAACGGGTGATGCTTTGCCCTCCAATTGGCTCCAAGCAAAACCGGTCCGCCAAGCGATGAACAGATACAAGACACCCAACAAGTAGAAAGTTCAAATAGCTCAGGGAGTGAGTCATTGATCATCGGTGCCGGTTGCGCAATGAGAATCGGTCGCAGTGCAAGCGAAGGATGTCCACAAACTGAGGGATCCTCTCAGACATGTTTTCTCAAAGCCCGAATGAAAGGCATCTGGAGGCCCAAAACTTCCCGCAAAGACCTGGGCCTTCCAGGACTTGCAAGGTGAGCAAGGCTGTCCACCCCCAAATCACTGCCTTTGCGGAGAAAGTGGGGTAGAACGCACTACCAAGGGCCATGGGTATCCTACTTGCCGTGTGCCGGGTGTGAACCATTGAGAACAATTGAGCCATGTGCCTTGGGTATCCTTGCACTGGTCCAACCCGAACCTCCGGCGGCTCGTGGGACTCGTCCCCACAAGGAAAAGGACAGAAACACCCTCTTTTGCCAATCGTGGAAGAGGATTGGGGAGGCTTGCGCCCATGACAGGAAGAAAGGTAGGGTGCCATAAAGAACTCCAATGGCTACACCCCTCTTCTAATTGCGAACTAAATGATTGCCCGCCCAATTTTGGTGTCCTTTTGGACAACTTAAGATTTAAGTTGCTATTTAGCATCCAGTTATAAGCTGGGCCTGCAAAAACCGGGGCACCAAGAACATTTCATGTTCAGATTCTTCATATGTTTTTGTCTACCCGAAAATCTATCACGGTTTGGTTTGGAGACCCAAAGGACATGGGCATGCAGAAATCCGGGGCCGGGCGCAACTTTGAAAACGCCGTAGGAGAGGTAGGCGACAACGCCCAGCACGCCCCACACCTGGAACGGCACGGGCGGGCCCGCCTCACAGCCCTGCAGTCCCAAAGGGCTATGTATATGGCATATCTTAATCGATACACAGATGCATATGTATATGTCTGTGTATATGTAGTATGTAGTATGTGTATGCATTTGCATGGGTGTGGACATGTAAAACAAACCTGTAGCTGTGCATGTACAGGTGATGATAACAATGAATATATATATATATATATTTATAGTACTGATTAAACATGGTACCAGCATACTCAGTATCACAAGCATGCACAACAATGCGCAATGGGACAAAGCAAAATATTGAAAATGCCCAACAAGAAGAGCACTGGTACGAGCATGTCGATCACACTCTGAACCTGTAGGAAACAAATATCGCTGGATGTTGCTCAAGAGGTCATTGACGCTTAATGAAGCTGTAGTTTTGCCTTCCGGCACGGGAACCTGGAAATTTTAACCCTGTCAAAACAGTGCCGGAGGTTCCCTGGGAACCTCGCTGATTTTCTCAGCTTTTCCCACCAGCCATTGGCCCCTGCCTGCACCGCTTGAGACCTCTCGCCAGCCTGGTAAGCGCGAAGCGAACCGGGCGACCCAAAAACCACAAGGCAGCGACCAAAGCCAATGACGCTTGGCTCTGCTAAGATGGACATAAAGGTGTTGTGGGCCGGAATGCAACCCCTGTCCGGGTTGGGGGCATGGGGGTCGGACTTGTTTGGCCATCCCCAGCATCACCGGCCTCTCGGACCTAACACTGCCTATTGGCTCTGGTTTGGTGGCAGTTGAGAGTTGCTCGGGGTTTCTAGGCTGCCTGAGATCTTAGTGAAGGCGGGTCTGGCTGATATCCACCGGCACAACTAGCAAAATGGTCGCTATCGCTGCTCAAGTGTAGTTGTTTCCTGGCCCGTTGCCATGGAACCTGACCGAGGGATTCAGGTTGTCAAGGTCGGTCTCTATGGCAACGTAGGTGGGAGGCTATGCCTTAGTCGCTGAGTGGACTGGCCAAAAAAAACGATTTTGTGTTTGCCACTCAGAAGGTGGTCTCTGGGTGGCCTACCCTTCCTTGGGATTCGGTAAGCTGCTGTCAGGGCAACACCGCTCCCCTCAGGCAATGTGAACCTCAGAATCCCCACTGCAGACAAACAAGCCAGCAATTCAAACGCATTTACGTCTTGCAACATTTCCCTATTGACGCACGTGCATGACATGACCTTTGACTACGAATATGCACGAATACTATCAACACCCAATGCAACGCATTGGGCCTTTTGGCACGCAGCCTTCAAGGCTCCACACCCGTAGAAGCAGTCTGTGTTGGGCAACCAACAGTGGGGCTGATATCCACTTCATGAGGCAACACATCCTTGCATCCCACAACATCGACTGGCGCACAACAATTGGGTGGTTCCCAAAAGCAAGGACCCTGCAAATAGAACTGCTTTGCTGTGGTGTCCGTTTAACACACCGCACTGGCTGGTCTCAATAGTAAGAGCAAACCAATCAAGTAAACAACATGAATGAAGAAGAGTACAATAGCCAAACCAATCAGAAAGGATGTGAAACATACACTTGGAACAACACCCACATTGGGCTTACCTCACACCTAGGGACTTCCCTCCAAAGCAGTTGGATTTTATTTAGGGACTCCACTGTACCAAAAACATGAAGGTTGTTCAAGATTAGAGGGTTTGAACACTTTGGACATTGGCTTGCCTCTCAAACGGAGAGGACCCTTTTTAAACGGCTCCGGGCGAATGGCTCAGCGCCTGCACGGATCCCTCGGTGCCGGCTCTTCCTCAGAGGGGAAAGACCCCAACACAAACCGAGAGTTGGGCCCGGACTACCTCCCCTCAAAAGGCGTGGCATCTGTGTCCTATGGGTTGGACACCCTTTGTTGGATGTTTAATCGGACACAACAAAAACACATTGGTGTAGCTTTCGACTGGTCATTTCCCTCTTTTGCAAACATCAGTTGTCCGCCTCCCTCTTTATTCAGGGCATCCAAACAGATCCCTTTCAGTGAGATAAACACCATGTCAAGTATGTGATCCAAGTGCGCCAAGCACAGAGCCACTACTAAATACCCAGGCCCAGATACGTGACAGCCGCAAAAGGGCATGCAATCAACCATATGCTTACCACGAAAATGCCGGCCTGCACGGGGGCACGTTGTTGTGAACTTCTTGGAGAACTTTGATTTGGAGGCTCCCTAGCTTTGCGGACAGTGCAGTGTGTTCAGGGAGGCAACTGGGGAAAAAAGACAAACCGTGACACTGAGCAGCTGACTCTTGGTTTTACCTCTAGTGAGGGTCTGAATAGGGTGTAACAGATTCGAGAGGCATTGCTATTCGCGTGAAACCGTGTAGAAATCCCCCAACTAAAGTGGTCAATTGGTGCTTCCCGCTCATTTGCCCTCTCTTCAGTTGGGGCCGCCACTGGGCAGAGAGGATCCTGGGCACATTCCAGATTCCGACAACAAGGAAAAAGGTATGGAGAAGTGGGATATGAGTATCTCCCTCGTAACCACAAAAGTCTTTGCGCTTCTCCATGCTCCTGAATCCCGAAAAAGAGAGCGAACATACATGTCAATCAAGTCCACCGGGCCCCAACCACTGGCGACCAACCACTTTTGAAGTGGTTTCCTAAAGCAAAATCAGGGCCTCATCAATGTGCCATATCGAGCATCCCAAGGTGTTGGCCATGTTGCCATGAGGAATTGTTGTCGGAAGGATGATGGTTGTCCAAACTCCCGAAAGGGCCGATAATCATACCTTGTACAAAATCTCTAAGTAACTCCCAAGTAAGCAGGTCTTCTAACTCCCAATTGGGTAGTGTTTTTTGTTGGTGCTCGGGGCCTATAAGCTGCACACATGCCTACGCGAGCGCCTACGCAACGCCACCGCGACTGCAAGGGGCGCCTACGCGCGCACGTTTGCCTCTCGTCGCGCCTACGCGCACGCCTACGCAAGAAATTCGCGCGCCGCTTTTTTCCAGCTCGAGCTTTGCAATGCCAAGTCTATCGTTGTCTGACACAGATGCAGATGATGTAGAAGAAGCAGATGATGTGGAAGATGCTTGCGCCGCCAAAGCGTGATAACATGTTTGATTTCCCAGGGATCCCCTTTGTCATGGCTCTGAATCAGCATTTGAGCAGTGTTGTTTTGGTTGTTTCGGAGCCTATACACTACTTGGCGCCTACGCGAAGGCCTACGCAAGCCTACGCGGCCTGCGAGGGGCGCCTACGCGATCACAAGTCAGTCAGCTTCCAGGTGCCTACCTACGCGGGCAAACGTTGAGTTCAAGTGTCGAAGTGCACTGTGGCAGCTCCAGCTGGAAAATCGCAACTTTTCAGCGCAAGTGCAGTTTTGGCAGCTCCGGCTCTAAGATCAGAAATTAATGCAGTACAAGTGAGAATCCAACATCTGTCCAAGCATCTGGCTGCTAGAAAAGGTCTACGCACCCAAAATGCCTTGAAAACCTACGCGAATGCCTACGCGGGGCCTACGCGGAGCCTACGCGAAGACTGCAGAACAAACAGAAGGAAGGCAAAAGAAGCAAATTCCTTCATACGTGGCAAACAGTCATGCTTTGTTCAACAAACGCCTACGCGAAAAAACCTACGCGAGGGGTGACACAACAGCCTACGCGCTGAAGCCTACGCGAGCCTACGCCCCCAACCAGGATTGCCTCCGCAAAGTACATGCAGTTCCCTTTTTGTATAAACTCTTTCATTTGATTAAAAACCGCTGCTCATTTGAACAGTGGACAGCCGCCATTATATGGGCGTTCGTTTTACTGGGGGACCCTTTTGATGGACATATCTGCGGGTGATTCATGTCCGCCAACCACTTTGACAATTCTTAGCCATGTTGGTTCAAGAACCCTTTTCTCAGTGTGTCTGCAACAACTCAGCCAAACCCATGCCCATCCGTATGTATTTAAAAACATAAAGCTTCAGACAATACGTAACAACTCCATCAAGTGCCTACGCGCGCGCCTACGCAAGAACAAATACAAGGATGTGCGCGAAATGCCTACGCAATGCCTCCGCGCGCCTACGCCCCCCAGATAAATTGCCTACGAGGACATGATGCAGTTCCCTTTTTGTATAAACCTCGCTGTCCAATTGCTCTTGAGGCAATGGTCATTTGAAGCAATGCTCGAGAGGCGGTTGGGCCTCCAGCACCGTTGGGAAGCAAAGCTACAAGGCTTCTCTCAACTGGCCATGATTGAAAGATGTCACTCATCCGCGGGTGCCTGAAATTGCCAGGAAGCAGCCTGAATGAGAAATGTTGAAGGAAGCTCTCGCCCGCCGAACTGGACGCTCAATGTTTGCTAAAGGGAACCCGCACAAAAAACAACACCAGGGTTCAGCACATCAAAATACAAGGGCATCAATTACGTTTGCATGGGCATGTGTGTAAGTTGTTGTTCGAAGCGAAATCAATGGGAAACCACCCAACTTCGTGTTTTTGTCTGGAACTTCATTTTGGATGTTTCCCCTATGTCAAGACAAACGTCTCCGTGGGGAGAATGTGCGGCCACTACTTCCCTATCCACAAAGCGAAACTGGGAAAAAATCCTTCAGCCTGCGGCGCTAGACCCAACCATGACATCTGCCCGGCCTTCCGTGAAAGGCTCGGGTTTGTCAGACCTGAGTCGAATCAATGTGTCCGGCACTGTTTGGTCCCGAAAACCCTAATATATATATTGAGTTGCCCTGAATAAGGGGCCGTGTTTGGACCCAGTCGCGTTCTTTCGTCTCAAAAGGCGTCCATATCCAAGTTTGGCAAAACCCGCCCACAGGTCGGGGCTCATTCTGGCTCGGGCACTACGTTCGAAATGTAGGTCCCAAGACTGCAAACACGAGCAGCGACCGAAGCCGCTCGACTTTTGGTTCACAAACATGCTTATAAAGGTTTGAATACAGTATATGGGTCTGTCATTTTTAGGGGGTCTAAATGGTGGTTGTCATTTTGGTTTTCCTTTAACACCATAGAGAGAGAGAGAGAGCATAAAACAAGTGGGAGTTACACTCAAACAAATATACAGCCATATCTTGTTCAACCATGCAGTAGAACCACCAACTAAAATGACCCAGTATTGTTTGCCGCTGCTCAAATGCCTGCGGGGGATCACGGTTCTCTCAGCAAGCTGGGTGTTGAAGGGGGTCTGGCAAAAAGAAACATCCCCGGTTGGGTTTGCTGGGAGAATGAGAGTTCATGGAATATGATGGCTCCCGCAACAATGGATCCTCATAGTTGGGCCCCCTATTAATAAACCAGGGTTGATTGATATGGGGTCAACATTGCTAAGCCTCAAGTAACCCTGCTCAAGGAAGGCGCCATTGCCAACTGAAAGTGGGGTATAGACCGCCTATGGCCCCTTTCCGACCCTGGTGCCGCAGAGGTGACGGTGACGCCTTGCAAAGCGAATGCCAAAAAGGACCCCCAAAGGCCCCCGAATTCCCACTTTTGGCAACCGGCTGAAAGAAAAACAATGAACACTTAAAACAGTGGAAAGACTAGTTCGGTCCGGCAATGTTCAGCGAGCCAAGTAAGGGAACCATCGCCTTTCTGCCATGCGCTTGCGACTCGGACCGAGCCAAGCCCCAGACCCATCAGGCCGATGTCTGGCATCGGACACCTGGGTAACAGCAAACACTCAACGGGCTTGTCCGAAAACCCACCGGAGGGGGGGGGAGGGGTTGGTCCTTAGTTCAGCTTCAAATAACACACGTGCAAGGTGAAACAAGTAAGACACCTAAGACATCCATGATTTGATGGCTCATGATTTTGAGACACGTCATTTCTGTCACGCCCATTGGTCTTGCCACCCTCCAGGCTGTCGCATTCTGAGTCTCCAACCGGCTTGGGCGAGAGCGGCACGAACAGATTGGAAGGAATCTGACAGACATGTCAATGGGTGCATCCAATTGTCAAACTATGGGCCTTGCACATGTATGCAAGCATAGGCAATTTGACACCCAATCGGGGGCTGGGAGCACGGGTTTGATGAAGCCATGCCAAAACACGTCCCTTTCGCCAAAGGCGGGGGTGAAATAGATAAACCCTGCATAGAATCGGGCACTCCGCAAGACTCCCGAACGAGCCTCCCATGATGGCAGCCTCAAGCAGTCAAGTGAGCACGGGGGTACCAAAGGGTGGCCCTTATGCTACCTTTTGTGGCTGAACAACTCAAGACGAAACCTACTACCAGGGCCAAGTATTACAGTTGGGTTGTGGAGCGCAATTCAACCAAATAGCTTTCGCCGTGATTGTGGGAGAATCAGCCTTTTATTGCACTTCAAGGAGACCATGAAATTTGTTCCATTGAGGTGGTCGAAACAGGACCCTGCACACAACGCTCCCAAGCACCTATGGAGAGAATGCTGGGCTCGCAGCCGGTGACACAGTGGCAACCAGCGACCCACCAAACACTGTAGTGGGGAACCCATCAAACAAAGGATCTAGGATTCTCACTAGGACCTGCTACATATTTTGGGGAGAAGGAGGGGTGGAGGGAGGGGGTTAATTACTCGTGAAAAGCGGGGGTCTTCCGCAACTCTCATGTCCTACGCTGACCTGCTCAGTTGTCCGGCCGGGAAATTTCAGCAAACTGAGGAAACCTGTAAGGTAAGGATCAAAATTCACAATTGCCAACACGTGTAAGAATCAATCAATTGCCCATGGCTTCTCAGCACTCGTGATGAAGAAACCTGTTCACAAAAGGAACTGGTAACCGGGCTGTCCTCAGATCCCCCACTCAAAGTGTACAGTAACTTTTGGTGGGTTACGCAGAAATCCCCACCAAAAACTAAAGGATCTGAAAACCCAATGAACCAGATGGCTGGGGTTCCCACCAAGCTAAGCAGACCGACTCCAAGTTTGCCAATGCAACCGGTAAGTACTACACACGACCAGCGCCTTCTCGGATTTCGTTTTTTGCTTGGGGTTCAGGCACCGCAGCTGCAAGCAGCACTGGCCACAGGCGGGGCCTGGTAGGCTTCACTATAACTCATGGGGCTGGGGGCAAGGGAGCCCTTAATAAGGCCTTCATAAGGGATTTTTTGAGCTCCCCATGATAACTCCGGAACCTCCCTCCTAAAATGGACAATGGGGGTTCAACGAGTGCTGCTTGTTGGTCGAGTTGTGAATGAGCAAACAGGGGCTCCAACTCCTTGTCCCTTCCCAAACGAACAGACTACCTTTGAAAGTTGCTCTCGTTTCAGCGGTTGAAACGTTTTTATGCTGGGCACGGGAAAATTGAAGAGCTCCCAGGTATTTGCCGGGAACATAGAGAGCCTTGTGTCACTGCCACATAGGCCATCAACTACCCGGGCATAAACTACTGGTACTGGATATTTTGACCGAAACCTTGATTCATCAGGTGGTTCAGCCCTCATTTCATTGTCAAAACACGCATTCGGGGTCCAAATTCCCCCCCAAAACGAGCCAACTACCTGCAATGTGGCCAAGGGTGGTGCTAGACTATGCTCGTCAAAATAGGGACTTGGGCCCAGGGAAACGGTTGGTTTCCTTTCGGTTTCAAAAAAGGGCTGCCCCAAACATAGACACATCCACATGCAACATAAATCGCCCAAGTTGACCGTCGAAGACATTGGAACCCATGCCTTTGCCCTCTTGCCTGAGCCTGGCCGCTCGCGCCATCCCTGGCAATGGCTAGAGTTTCTTTCCTGATCCTTTGCGTGGCAAGGGACCCGTGTTGACCATCCACGCTGAGACCTGAAAGAAAATGGTCAAGGCAAGCAGGGACTCCCAAGTCCCCCTTCAACAACAGCTCACGTTAAAATGGCACAACCGAAACAAAACAGGAAAACAACATGAAGGAAGCCCCGGATGTATTTTACCCTTGATCAAAATGGTCCAAAGCACCTCTCGCCCAGTTCTATGGTGGGATGGTTATCAATGGTCCCACTCTCCAAGAGTGCTATATCAAACATGTGAACACCAGAGAGGTTTATATACCCCATTCGCAATCAAACAGAGGCAAGTACTATTCACATGGACCCTGAAAAAGGACTTCCGTTGGGGTACCCTTGAAGAGATTCCAAACTAAGGGTGTTCTGAATGTACGTGTGCACGACACCCATGCCTCCCTCACGCCGGCCAAGCTTTGGCGCGGCCGTCTCGAGACGGCCGAAGCGGCTGCGCAAAAGCGGCCCCAAGTTGCTGGTTTATTGGGCGTGTGTTCTGGGGGGAGGTGAGCTCCCTTTCGGTTAGTTTTTAAAGAACAAAGGAAAATCACAACTGTTGACGCATACCCATATTTCATTATATTTCCTCTTAGAACACCACTCTAAAATCAGTCTGAGCATGTCCTGGTGCACGATCCTGCAGATGGCTATGCACCTCTCACAAAACATCAATTTATATTCGGTGACATGCGTTGAGGATTGTGCCCAACAATGAACATGTTTCCAAAGCCACACATGCATCATCCATCCGCAAAAATAATATGCACTCTGGCCGCATGCGTGTGAACTATCTTGGCAAAGCACACCCAACAAATGTCAGCAGTTTTATCTGACGCCAATCATCCGACGGGTGTCCAATACAATTGTAAGCATGTATGTATGTGTGTATGTATGCATGTATACATGTATGTACAGTATACGATAGTACATACACAGTACTACCTGTAGCCTCAGGCTACAAGATGGGCAAGCTGCATGGCCTCATAGCCGAAGCAGAATGACCTCCCTACGACAGCAATCAAAAGCAAGCATGCACATTTCCATACGCGCATATTGCCACCAGCCCCATCAGAATTTCACCAGCTGCATTCCAGTGTATGACCTATGCATCTTTGGCGGCTCCACAAAAACACTAGCAACACACAAGCGCAACAAGAGCACAAGGACATTGTTTTGCCAGCTTCTTCTAAAGCAAGCGTAAATACCAACCAGCTCGTTGTTTTTGGCACGCGGCCGATGAGCCGCGCTGCAACTGTGTTACAAACTGATGCAACTCGTGAAATGCTTCATAAATCACGCGCACACACACACAAGCACGCCCGCACAGCACTGCTCGCGTGCCTACCAAATGACAAGCACACTAGCGCAAACGCTCAGGTGCACCCGTTCAGCACTGCTCACACTCCTGCTAAATCAGAAACATGTGCTCGTCCAGACCCTTGAACATACAAGTTTCGCTGACGCAACATGATACATTTGCTGCTTTGCATTGGAAGCACCACGTGAAATGGACCTCTGTGTTAGTGTCGCTGGAAGATACCATCAAAGAAGCACTGTTTTGTTTGAGGATATTGGTTGGCGGGGGCTCACTGAAATCGTTGACAGCTTCGGGGCGGCTGAACAGCCGCTTCCCTTATTTTAACGCATGCGCGTGCGACGATACATGATTGTACACTGCGCAGTGTAATTTGCAGAGCGCAAATTGCAAATGGGTGTTTCTCAAAATTGGAGACCCCTCCACGTACTGTTGGTTCCCTTTTGAACCATCCAAAACAAAAAGGGGTTCCGTATTTGAGACACACCCAAATTGAACAAGCATGCTGTCGCACATGCGCTGCTCGCTCTCGCCAAATTCTCAGAAGTTCACGTTACAAGTCCAGGCTCAAGGAGTCGCTCTCCTGGCATTCGGATGTATGAAACAGGGGACCGCGGGCCCCAAAGCGGAGTTCGGCACGCCAAGGGTACCCTCGAAAAACACACAGCTGTTGGCGTTGTTGCTTACGCAACCAAACGCGTCGCAAGAAGTGAGTTGCACACATGCAAACCAAACAAAGAAGAAAGTGCAATCATTCCCTTCGAAGTGGCCTCTGAAAACACGGCCAAGCTTTTGCAGCATGTTGCCAGTTTACACTGCCCCTTTGCTCATTCCGTTCTGGATGGCGTGCTATAATTTGCAAGCAGGGAAGAAGCTGCAAACAACAGAATTGCAGACTTCGGACGCAAAAACTATCTAGCCCCATCTCGCTCTCGTGTTTTTCTATGTTGTTTTCGTCCGAAGGACTTCCCAAGCCAAGTTCGGCGTAAATTTCCGTTGACCCTTTGGTGGTCATTGAAATTCGTAGCCAAGGCGACCCTCCGCTCGTTACTATCCCACGGGCCGCGCCTTAGCCTTGGAACCGGAGACGTCGATGTCGCCATTCCTTGAGCAAAATCTGTTCCCAGACCCTCAACTTGAATAGAAAAACCAAGGGAAGTTGTTTAACCGTGGATTGAACCTGCTTCACCTACTCAATCTGGGCCATTGGCTCAGGCGTGGTCGAGGTTGCATTCCGCGCGCTGGCACTGGCCATTATTGCATATGACTGCCATTGGCAAATGCTCCGTAATCATGTGGGAGTGCCCTGTCATTTGAGCGGAATATGCCACAGAAATCAGCTGAGTGCAGCCATGCAGCGCGCGATCATACCTGAGAAGCGGGTCTGCAGGCACGCATCATTTGACGTTGGGGCGTTGCATTTGAGCCCCAAAAACCAATCCTTCCAAGCGAATCGACTCTGGTCGCGCGCTGAATCCGCTGCCAACACACCCCTGAAAGCCAAATGGACCATCCAAGAGGCCCTCCTATTAAATTAAAGGACCGGATAACCCCACATGCTATGTTTTTCCCAAGGATGTGAGTTCAAATGTCCACACACATGTACCGTGCGCCCCTTGTATGGATGCGATTACAGAGCACCCAGATGCACAGAATGCAGCGCCTGCCACGACTTCGGCAACGGCATCGCCAAAGTGCTGCGCCTGCCACGATTTCGCAACGGCATCGCCAAAGTGCTGCGCCTGCCACGATTTCGCACACCCCCCGCCGCGCGCGCGACAACATCCTGTCCCTCTAGACAGCTGCCGAATGCGACCCCTGCCACACAAACACACACCCAGATGCACAGAATGCTGCGCCTGCCACGACTTCGGCAACGGCATCGCCAAAGTGCTGCGCCTGCCACGATTTCGCAACGGCATCGCCAAAGTGCTGCGCCTGCCACGATTTCGCACACCCCCCGCCGCGCGCGCGACAACATCCTGTCCCTCTAGACAGCTGCCGAATGCGACCCCTGCCACACAAACACACACCCAGATGCACAGAATGCTGCGCCTGCCACGACTTCGGCAACGGCATCGCCAAAGTGCTGCGCCTGCCACGATTTCGCAACGGCATCGCCAAAGTGCTGCGCCTGCCACGATTTCGCACACCCCCCGCCGCGCGCGCGACAACATCCTGTCCCTCTAGACAGCTGCCGAATGCGACCCCTGCCACACAAACACACACCCAGATGCACAGAATGCTGCGCCTGCCACGACTTCGGCAACGGCATCGCCAAAGTGCTGCGCCTGCCACGATTTCGCAACGGCATCGCCAAAGTGCTGCGCCTGCCACGATTTCGCACACCCCCCGCCGCGCGCGCGACAACATCCTGTCCCTCTAGACAGCTGCCGAATGCGACCCCTGCCACACAAACACACACCCAGATGCACAGAATGCTGCGCCTGCCACGACTTCGGCAACGGCATGCGCCTGCCACGATTTGCTGCGCCTGCCACGATTTCGCAACGGCATCGCCAAAGTGCTGCGCCTGCCACGATTTCGCACACCCCCCGCCGCGCGCGCGACAACATCCTGTCCCTCTAGACAGCTGCCGAATGCGACCCCTGCCACACAAACACACACCCAGATGCACAGAATGCTGCGCCTGCCACGACTTCGGCAACGGCATCGCCAAAGTGCTGCGCCTGCCACGATTTCGCAACGGCATCGCCAAAGTGCTGCGCCTGCCACGATTTCGCACACCCCCCGCCGCGCGCGCGACAACATCCTGTCCCTCTAGACAGCTGCCGAATGCGACCCCTGCCACACAAACACACACCCAGATGCACAGAATGCTGCGCCTGCCACGACTTCGGCAACGGCATGCCAAGTGCTGCGCCTGCCACTGTTTCGCAACGGCATCGCCAAAGTGCTGCGCCTGCCACGATTTCGCAGCCCCCGCCCGCGCGCGACAACATCCTGTCCCTCTAGACAGCTGCCGAATGCGATGCCACACAAACACACACCCAGATGCACAGAATGCTGCGCCTGCCACGACTTCGGCAACGGCATCGCCAAAGTGCTGCGCCTGCCACGATTTCGACAACGGCATCGCCAAAGTGCTGCGCCTGCCACGATTTCGCACGCCCCCCGCCGCGCGCGCGACAACATCCTGTCCCTCTAGACAGCTGCCGAATGCGACCCCTGCCACACAAACACACACCCAGATGCACAGAATGCTGCGCCTGCCACGACTTCGGCAACGGCATCGCCAAAGTGCTGCGCCTGCCACGATTTCGCAACGGCATCGCCAAAGTGCTGCGCCTGCCACGATTTCGCACACCCCCCGCCGCGCGCGCGACAACATCCTGTCCCTCTAGACAGCTGCCGTGAGTCAGCGAGTGTGAGTGAGTGAGTGAGCGAGTGAGTGAGTGAGTGAGTGAGTGAGTGAGAGAGTGAGTGAATGAGAGTGAGTGTGAGTGAGTGAGTGTGAGTGAGCGTGAGTGAGTGAGTGAGTGAGTGAGTGAGTGTGAGTGAGTGAGTGTGAGTGAGTGTGAGTGACTGAGTGTGAGTGAGTGAGTGTGAGTGAGTGTGAGTGAGTGTGAGTGACTGAGTGTGAGTGAGTGAGTGTGAGTGAGTGAGTGTGAGTTGAGTGAGTGTAAGTGAGTGAGTGAGAGTGAGTGAGTGAGTGAGTGAGTGAGTGAGTGAGACGGAGACGAGCGGGAGAAGGAGAAGGAGACGCGGCGCGCGGACGACGAGCGGAAAAAGTAAGAACCCCACACAAAGATGTGGGGAAAAATCAGAGCGTTTCGGCACGTGATGCCTTTCCAGGCTGGGAACTGACTTGCAGGTGCTTCAGCAAACTGGGAAGCCTCCCTTTCATTGTGAGTGTTGCGTTGGTCTCCAACATTCCAAAAACCTGAAAGATGACGTCAGGTGTGCTCCAACGACCTCGAACAGAAATGTGGTCGTGGGCAAAACGAAAGGACTCGCTGTGCGTTCGACTGGTTTGATCAAGAAAACCAAAGGGAGCAACCCCAAGGGAGCTGCCTGGGAAGAAAGCGGAACCTGCCAAATAAAAGGAAAACAACTGCTCATTATGAGCTGGCCTTTCCCTGTACAGATGGGTGAGAGTTGATAGCACAATTCCCCCATGACGGTTTAGTCATCTCACTTACCAACGGAATTGAACCATCTAGTCTTTCCCTCTAACGGTTCTTTACATCTTGGGTAGACCCATTAAATGCCACCTAGTCTGGGCTGCGCAACATGGAGCGTTGGCCAATCCAGAATCCCTATACAACCTCTATCAAGCAGACCACATCCTTTCGGAACCCAAGGATCTTGCGGTTTGCCTTTGGACAGCCCACCCTTGCGGGTGTGTCTTTCTTTGAGTGATTTCTTTAAAAGCTTGGCTTTAAGGGGAAACCAAAGGTACAACTACCATGTTGTGGAAGAGAGTACCCCTAAACCGTCAAATACCACCGCGTGATTCCATTTCCCATAAACCAAACGGTTAACCTTCTCGACGTGCGGCGCGATGAGTAGCTCGCACACGCGGTCCACATCTTCCAGCTCAAGCCCGTGGTGGGCGCCGATCAGGAACCCGTCCTGCAGGTTGCAAACGGCGACCTCAAGTTGCTCAAGTCCCCTTAAAAAAAAACAAGAAACATATGACCAGTAATTACTCATATCCCCGTAAAGCCAAGAGAATAAAACAATTTGCTTGAGTTCTTTGAAGAAACAAGACAAACATGTTTGGTGCTCCTAGATCCCCCTTTTTCCAGGAGAATACAACATACTCCGAAAGGCAACAAACTAACAACTCAAGGGATGGCTCGGTTCGTGGTCATTCGCTTCATGGTTACTGGTGAATATGATTTATGAGGCTGTTGTTCATGAGGGTAGTTGTGTTGGAAGCACGGAACTAGTGACCGCCATAGCTTGCCTTTAAATCAGAGAATCCACAAAATGGGTGGTTCCTCTCAAAACCAGCGAGCATTTAGCTAGCTTCCCTTTCCCTTAGTATCCCCTAGAAAATGGGCCAACGCCTTTTCTACAATTGCGGAGTTGAGGGAAATAGTTTTTTTTTTTTTTTTTTTTTTTTTTTTTTAAATAAGAGAAAAACAACGCGTTTGTCAGAGACCTTCTTAGATTCCATCCCAGAAATAGGCCGTATAACGGGCGAAATGGATAATTTTGAGATCTCTGACGGTCCATGAAAATTGGACCTTCCAAAGCTGAACCAAATTATATCAGGCTCCACTGACCATCAAGAGCACATCTTTATTGGGCAATTTGACTTGCAAGAAGGAGTCCGTGTGCAACGTTGCTTGAATCCCGGCCAAAAGACGAAGCCTTTGGGAAAAGCTTCGACTGGCACACGAAAGACGTCAACACAAGCACGAGAAAGCACGAGAAAGTAGCTTGGTACTGGGAATACCGGATTAATAAACCCATTCTATTGATAGGGGGGTGTCACCATAAAGTGATCCAGATCCCACTGAAATGAGACTCCCCCCGATCAAAATCCATCGGGGGCGCATCAATCCGGGATTAAAATTACAAGTTGTTGATTGCTGAGGGTTAGTGTCGAAACCTCAGGATGCCAAGGGCACTCTTCCAGTCGGATTCTGAAAGCTTCGGGGATATCAATCGACATCCCGACGAACAAAGGGACACCTTCTATGCGCTGCTTTTAGCCCAAAGGACCCAGAAATAAAAGGGTGACCTTTTCAAAGGTCAAAAGGTCGGCGGTGAGCAACTGAGTGCTAGGAGCAAATCATTGACACCAACACAGAAACAGTCAATGCTGTGCCACAGCCCCAGTCCTTCATGACTTGGTCGGCACCGGGAAATGCTTGCAAGTAATGCCGGTAGGCTGGGTGCCTTGTGATGTTGCCTGCAAAATACACCACCAAGGCGTCCGAGCAATGACAGTCATGTGGGACATAATCAAAACCCGGTACCACCCAGAAAAGTAGAGTTCAAAGGCCGGCCGCGCCTGTTTACGACTGGGACTGTCCCGGGTTTTGATTGTGCCTCACGTGAGCAAGACATGTGGCAACACAGCTTGCGCCTGCGAAGAATACCCGAATCTGAACTTCATTGCCTCAGACAAGCGCAAGTACCACTTGAGGATGATAATTGCAGTCAGAACAGTGCCACCATGCAAATTCATGTTGTGGACGTGCACGCCACCCTTATTCGTTTGAAAGTTCTGCAATTGTCATTCCTCAAGCGTATAGGATACACACATTTATTATACAGGAAAATCATGTGCCACCCTCCTCTGGTCTTCTTGCTGACCATCTGCATCTGATGTCTGTGGTGCCACTCACGAGTTCAACAAATTCCATTTGAAGTTGCCTCCAACACGCCTTGGAAAACTTGAAACGTACACAGAGAATTGGCAACCAGCCAAATGACAGATTTGGGATGTTCAGGGCGGCAGCCCCCCTCGGGCGACGGCGCCGTTAGTGCTTTTGGTGTGAGATTCGGTGCCGCGCTGGGTGAGGGGACAAGGTGGGGGGCGGAGCATGTGTTGTCGGCCGTTGATTCCAATAGATGCATCCGCAATGTACTTCTGCACTGACTCCAGGCATGGTACAACGAACCGCTTGCTATGTGGCAAATGGTACAGCTTTGCGTTACAGCCACACAGTCTTAGCCGTACTCAGCCTTCCTGAAAATGAAGGGATAGTTTGCTCTACATGGTGCTTCCTTGATTTGTTTCTTTGTGGACTGCGTACACATGACCGAAACAGCAAACATCGTCCTCCACGTGTGTTTCTGCCATATAGCATGTGCAAACCGTTTTTCACATTCAAGACACGTTCCAAGCATAGCTTCTTGTAGTTTTGTGGGCAAGGGATCCCAGGGCGATGCACTAACACGTCCCCTCCCAAAATCTGAAACGGAAACAACCGCTCGAACAAACGCACCATTTTAATAGAAAATCATGGTTTCTGATCTCTTGCAATTAGATAATATGTTTACATGTGCATTAATATATACATAGATATACGTACAATGCAAACATACACATATGTTCACCCTGCCACGGACTAACACGGAACCATGGATTCACGTCCACCAACCGTGTTGGAGGGAGTTCCCGATTTAAAATAATGGCGCCACATTATAGGACAGGCGGCTCTCTAAATATCGCAGGACACCCTTGCGATCATGATAGAGCAAAGGCATCGCCAACCAGTCCTTGGCAGTGCGCTCTAAGAAAGGATCAACTGGAGCGCAGCTCAATAAACGCACATCTCAGAATCGCTCTGCCTTTAAAATCGGTCAATGCCATCAGCGAAATCTGCAGTCTAACCAAAGTGTCTCTGCGGACTCACGAGATAATTCACCGACCAGAACTAAGGATTCCACAAGCAAGGGAACCTGCATCAGGTGCGACCTTGCTTTGCCTCCCAGAACCTGCCATAATTCGCGGGCCCTCCACCGTTGAGCGATGCAAGGAATGACTTCAATATTTGTCACACATGCGATGTGCGCAAACGACAGAACAATGTTGGTGTTCAAGCTATCCTTCCATTGCCCAGTGGATTCCAATTACCTATGTACTAGGTAACCAGCCATTTTCCTGACTTTTTAGGCTAATTGCCTTGGTCGCTACTAGCAAACAGGGAATCCACCGGGTTGGTCAAAATCTGGCCCCTGAGTTTCAAACTCCCTGCCGAGTCTCAAAGTCATTGGCTCGATCTGGCAGAATATAGCCTAAGCAACCACACTTGGGAACCTTTGGGTGTGTCTTTTTGGAGGGTACCCTCGTTTTTGTGGCTTCAAGGGGAAGCCAAAAGGCAAACCACCAATTTGGGGGGTCCCAAAAAAACAACAACACATTGCTGCAGCACCTGCAAGTGCTGCAATGGCTCATCACCTTATCCCTGGTGTGGCGGCTTCTAGAATTTGCGTCCCTTGCCACAAGAGCGAGAGCTTCAAACAGATCCAAGCCAAGGGGTTTCGCAGCGCCTCACGAGAATCCCTGGGTGCGACGCGCGTCTGCGCCTCAGCCAGTCTCTCACCTTAGGCCAGTTGACGCTTTTGCGACTCACATCGGCACTCCAAACGAACCCCCGCGCAGTAGTACTAGAAACCTACCCCCATGCAAAAAGTTGTCTCACTGTTTGGAGTTCAGTGGGAAAACCATCATGTTCTCCCTGAAAGGTTAAAGTCTAAAGATCCAACCGAATAGCAACCAAATAAAACAGGAGGAATAAACTGGGCAGCCCTGTCGCTGTGTGGTGGGTTTCTTGGATAGGCCCGTTTTCTGAGTGTTTGCTGCTCATATGATGAGTCACAAATGAGCATTCCTCATTCTAATCCTTGTCATTCGATTTGATACCGCTCCCTGCCAAGTTTTTATTGGGTATGAAATGACTGAACCGGCACTCCCAGTGGGCGTAGTCGGTGCACGAAAACTAAACAAGGTGCGTATCATGGGATCCAACCCCACCTCCGCCAACCTTCCTTCCACGTGTTCCTCCCCAAAAAAACCTCAATAAAATCTTGGCAGGGTCTTTTCTTGGGCAAACTAGCGTCAACATGCGTAAAGCAACAGCCTTCATTTTGATCCCCTATTCCAGCATCAACTTAAACTAAGAAAAAAAGGGACACCTGAAGCACATGTGCAGCAATCCCCGGTCTCCCCAACTCGCCCCAAAAAACAGCCTGTAAAGTCAACCTCTAAGCCTTGATTCTAAAATGCAGTGATTTGGGTATGGGTCAAAATTAAACCACCGTTTTCGTCCATGTGTCCATCTACCATGGCTCTATTTTGGGTCTATCAAATATTTTGAACGCTGATCATTTGGAGCTCCCACCCGGGCCCTACGTGTTGCCAAAAGGCAATACCTCGCAATGTTGCGTCGCCGGAGCGCCTGGCGCGAATCCAAGACTCCGATTTCGATGGCTGGACCGTCAAATTGGGTGCGTGCTTCGAGAATATCCGGGTACCCCGTTTAAGGTTGGTTTAAACAGTCATCAAAAGGAAACCCACAGGTTTTGGGCCCATCCCCTATTTTGTTGCAGGAAACTAAACCAGGACATGTGCCGAACAGAAAACGCAAAGGCCCTGCTTGGGATCGATTTAATTCAGCACACCAAGAGTCACACAAATTCTTGGCAGTCCGTTTACAGAACACGAATTGTAGATCAACCATGAGGAAACTTTCCGGAGAATTGTCTCTGCTGCCCCCCACCCCCCCGGCGCCCTCCCGAGCAGGCCTTGAAGCGGTCCAGCTTCTGCAGTTGCGCGAGGCCGAAGGCGGCATTCATCTCGCAGGCCTTCATGTTCCAACCTGCAAAGTCGA
>CAUJNA010001580.1:175000-215000 GCA_963377175.1 Effrenium voratum
GCACGTGATGTTGAAACCACCCATGAAGGGGATGCGCTGTGGGTGAACCAAATCCTGCACAAGTTGGTAGGTGGTTTGCCACAGTATTCACACAGTTTCGTCCATCCGAACCGCAGGAGTTTGCATTTTGAGCGTCCTCCGAGTTGTTGCCAACGCGGCCCCAGTCCCGGAACATCAGCGCTCTCCTTCGTGCGAACCATTCGCGGTTTTGGGGCCATCATAAACTGTGGCACAGTGACCATTGACCCTTGTACCGACGAGGACGACGACACCAACCACAACAACAGCCAAACAGCAGGGAAAACACACACACACACACTGACGCTGCACAGAAGACACCTCTTGTTTGCGTTTGCTGGCTGCTGCAGACCTCTACCAGCTTGAACTCATTCGATCATCCAGGACACCCAGCCAACAACTAACAGGCATGGCAAAGTGCTTGCGTACCGATGAGTGTGTTGGTAAGGTCCTACTGGAGCTTAATAGCTTGAAACAGCATCTGGGATTGCCTCATGTGCGACACATGTTTACATGACACTTCAGACAGTGACTCACTCTAGGTGATATCATTCTCTCGCGCCAATCTGACAAGCGCTGCATCATCTGATGTCAGGAGGGTTCAAAGACAATGTTGGTTTCGTGCTACAAACCAATGAATGTCTGGTGGTCCCTAAACGAGGGGTTCCCCCAAACATGCTGCCTACCGGCCTGAAATTGCCCAAGCTTGAAGCCAGCTTTTGGAGCCACTGGTTGGGGCCACCCGATGTACCCTTCGCTTGCCCACAGTAGAATTGCCTCGCCGCAAACCTCTCTTTGAGGCGCTGGGCAAATAGCCACCTCCCCAGCTTGCGATCTTGAAGCTGCCGAACTTGGCCCGATTCTGGTCTCCCTTCGGCTCATCCGTTCTAAGTTACCCAGCTTGGCGCATTTGTTCAATCCCCTCAAGGAACCAAACAGGCGATAGAGAAGTTTCAGTTGCTTCACATTATTTTATCGCAAGGCGTTTGAAGACTAAACGGGCATGACTGATGATTGGCTTGACTTTGGTGGCACCTTGCCCAATGCATGGAGAAATTCATTTGTCGGCCAACAGCTGACGCACGGCGGAAAAGCGCGGAACTGCAGTAACTTGACCTTCTCCCTGAATATTCTCAGGGCATTATCAGGCTTGCGTTTTGGAGGTATGGAGCTTATACCGCACTCTTACGCACATAACGCTTTACAAGCTTATATTCATGGAATATAAGCGTCCACACCTTCAAAAGCCCATACCTGAAATCGCCCTGCCATTTTTAGGGCGGTCCCTGCACTTGAGGTACTTGGGGGGTCAGAGGCGACCAGATCTCTCCTGCAACTGACTAAAACCGAGAACATCAGGGACCCCGAACCAAAAAGCAAAGTCCAAAAAGTTCGGGATCCAACTCAGCCCAGTTTGGACCCAGAAATACCAGGATTTCTTTTGGGGCCACTAAGAATTCTACCAAGAGCGGAAAAGCCGACAGGTCAAAAGGGCGGATTTGCAGAACCGAGCAGCTTCTGCAAGGCCTCCTCGTTGAACATGACGCAGCCGCCAAGGCCACCAGCGGTGATGATGTGGGAGGCCTCGGGCGGATGCGGCTGTGAATGGCTCGTCCAACATGGTTTGAAAGGCAACCCGAAGGAAGTCCATGTCTTTTTTGAAAGGCAAAGATGACCCGCCATGAGCCTGGTTCGAGATTACTGTGCGGGCGAAAGATGCTAAGCGGGGTAGCTTGCGAGAGTGGTGTCTACATAGCAAACGCCTATGAGGCGCTTACGCAGTTTGAGTTGTTTGGTGGAAGTGATCTGTCGCGTGTTTTCGCTTACGCGAACACAGCGAAACCACACAAGTAGAGCATGCATCGTGTGGAAGACAAAGGCGATGTCGAACGAAGGCTGCTGCAAACTCACGCCAACGCCTGGGAGCAAGTTTCAATCATGTCCTCGGCTTGGGCGGCATTGACCAGATGGGCCGGAGCTGAACCGAGGCACCCGGTCCCTTACGCGAAGCTTGCGCAGAGCTTACGAGGATTTCGCCTGGCATTTTCAGATTGAGTGTGTGTTTGGCTGCTTCTGTATTTTGTCAGCGCTACTTGTAAACCGGCTGCGGTTTACAAGAGCCATGTTGCAGAAGCCTCCAACAGTGTTTGTTACCTGAGTCTGGAACATTTGTAGGCTCTGCCTGTCTTGCCTTTGTTTTGCATCATGTTTGCCACATTCACAAGGGACCATTCCACACCCTGTCTCAGCCCTTGTTGCGGACATCGGAAACGCAAAAACTTTGTAGATATCCAGTGGGCCACGCTAACCTTTCGCGAATGGGCAAAGGATAAGCCGCTCTGCAAACCCTGGCGTAGCCTTCCGCGACCTAGGACAAAACACTTGTTCAGATCCATATTCCTCACGAAAGCTACGGTGGGTGCCCTAAATAATATTGCAGGTGGGAAATAAGGGAAACCCTGTGAACTCCAATAGTTTGTGGTTGGTTTACTTGCAATATTTGGGCCATCCACCGTGCTTTCAATTGCAGGGATCGAATTTAGAACGCTGCTCAAATGGTGTTTGACTCAACCGGGGGCAGATGGGGGAAATGGTGCCATCTCCGGTAACTGGGTATGGCTCGCAATTGGCGCACCTCCAAGACTTGTAGTTTTCAACTTTGGGTCTCCCTTTCAACCAACCCAAAAAGGGTACCCTCAACAAACACACCAATATGACCCGGACAGCCTAAGTTCAAAACGCCAGCGGCTGCTGTACTATCCACAAACCGGGCATAAGGAAGACCCCAAGTACGTGACCTTCATCAGGGGGAAGCTTGTTTTGCCCGGAGCTTGACAAGTTGCCAAGAGTACCACTCCTCCCACTAACATGGCATCTGTGGGATTTTCCTCTTGCGAGAGCAGGTACCGTCTCGAGGTTCCCTGAAGACTGATCATTTGACTTCAGCTCCAGACATAGAAAGAGATCACGGACACGTCGGATTCCGCCGTGTAGGTGATCGTGTCACAGGAATCCTCGAGCTTGCGTGGCGCACGAATCATCGCTCAGGGGCTGCTCAAAACAGAGGACCCCCGCTTGTGTAGTTTAGAGGGAAACCAAAAGGAAGCCAACCATCTTTGGGAATCCCCTATTTTGACAGACACTCATCATCTATGATTTGTTTGATATATTCCTTGTGCACATTCCACAAAGCGATTGGAGACAAACAAGAAACTGTAGTAGCTGTCACATCAAGGCGCACCACGTATGAACAAGTGCCAGTTTCAACAGATAATTCTGCTCTCACGAATTGATTCCGTCCGAGTGATCGCGCAATCACACAGTTTAAATGGGTCGTCTTTTTTAGGGCCCCAAAATGGGGGGGGGGGGGTCCTTTTGGTTTCCCCTAAAAACCACAAATAAAACCACAAACAAATGGGGGGGATGCCCTCAACAAACGACATACCAAAATGGGAGAGAGGCTTCCGGCAGCTCTGCTTTGATACTTTCCCGCGGACAGCCGGCTTTCCATGAACATCCCAAACCCCCCAATACCCTGGGCGTGTTGTCTGTTTGAGTTTGAGTGTGCCCTTTTGTCTGATTGAACTAAAGAAAACAAAAACAACGACCTGCCAGACCTCCAATGTCCAGGGGCAAAAGAACAGGATTATTTCGAAGGAAAGCCCAAGAAAAGTTGAAGAACTGAGGCTGGGACCACCCAATTTGGGGTGCTTCCCGTTTTGGAGATCTCTGCTTCCATCCGCCATTCCTCATCAATAACCCGTGCACGTCCTCGAAGAGCCAAATGCTGGGTGGCACTTTCCGGCGAAGCCTCAGTCAACACAGAAGACACACTAAAACCCGATTTGCTCCACAACCATGATTTCGGACAGAAGCGCACTTGTTTGTAGAGGGGGTGTTGAAAACCTGCCATTGACAAGACCAACACTGCATTGACAGTAGTTGTGCGCGGCTCCTTTTGAGGGTGCTTTTGATTCCCTGATTGCAAGGGAACTGGGGAACGCTCACCGAGTAGATAATTAAAGGGAAACAATCCAAATAGTACCCCCAAATCGACAGGGACCAGTTTGGTTTCCACACATGTTTCCAACATTTGGTCGAACAATAACACCCAAAAACACCAGCAGACATTCAAGCAAATACAGGGACTTGCTGGGTTAGTTTAGGGTGGGTCTCAGGTTGGTAAAGGGCTTGCTGAGGGTTTGTTTAGTGTTGGTTAGGGGCGGGAGGGTGGGTTTAGGGCTGGTTTATGGTGAGTTTAGGGTGGTTTATTTAGGGTTTGCTTGGGGTTAGTTTAGGGTTGGTTTGGGGTTTGCTTCGGGTTGGTTTAGGGTTGCTTTAGGGTTGGTTCAGGTTGACTTAGGTTGGGTGTTGGGCGGGTTTATGGTGGGTTTAGGGTTTCTTTAGGGCGGTTTTAGGGATGAAAGCAACCCATGAAACCTGTTGATCAAACTAGGGTGGGTCGAGGCTTAGCGGTCCAGGCAGGCGACCGGCCGACCGACCGACCAACCAACCGACCGACCCAGGCAGCCGACCGACCAACCGGGACCCTGCAACGACCCTGCCGGCCGCAGTAACCTAGGAAACAGTCCTCTGAGGAAAATTCCAAACAACACAAAGGACGTAGTCTGCTCGCACTTCATACGGCTGGGGTCGGCACAATTCCCACGCATCCTTTTCGGGAGTGTTTGAATAGACTGAATAGACCTCACCTGACAGAGCCCATGTCATGCAAAAACTCGCTGGCAAGATGCTCAGCCCAATCGATCTTGCTGCCCGCGAGGTTGGGAATGAGGATACACTTGGTCTTTGGGGTTATCGCTGCTAGCACCATTTCCTGAGCGCATGTATGCGGTCCATGTCTGCAACGCGTTTGAAACTAACAAAAAACCCCCCAAAAGCCTCAAATTGAAGAGGGAGCTACTCTTGGGGCACCCCGTTTCTGGGCTCCTATGTTCATCTGCACAGGATGCCAAGAACCGCGCCGCTGAAGATACGGATTTGCACCTGAATTGCAACACAAGTGTCTACCGATGGCACATATCGATTTGGCACGATGTCCACAAAGACGGGCTTCAACCTCGGTGCAGGTGATTCCCGCAGGAACGATCACAAATGCAGGCCCGAAGGGGCTGTTTTCATGGATTTGCAGAGCTGTTTCAAAAACAGAACATGGTCTACTGCACAGGGCGGAATCAGACTTCGCCCACATCTGGGGTGCAGATGTGACAAATAGTTATCTGATCTGCTTCATGTTTAGTACAACAAAAGCAGCCAACAGGAACATTTTGGGGCAAGTGCGTTGCGAGAAGAAGCGGTTTACGGGGTGGATTCCTGACCGTAGACGCCAGTTGATGGACAACAACTAATTTCCATTGGTTTCCCACAATATTTTGTTGGCCTCTCAAGCGTGCTTGGAGGCTGAAATATGGCTAAGCGGGTTCCGGGACACGTGACACCTCATCTTCTCCACACGTTAGGCGGGTTGCAGGACGGATGCTAGAAACTGTCAATTTAAGCAGGGTGTGGGGATCATGAGCGGTTTCTGCGGCTGACTATCGTGCGCACAAATTGTGCAACGAAGATTGCAAGAAAACGGTGGTGAATGGAAGCGGCTCCGGCGTTGTCTTGCGGCCGAACGGGGATGTCCACGTTGCCCAAACGCATCCTTGCAATCTTGATTGCAGCTGGATTGGACCCGAATAGATGCGCCAAGATACATATATATATATATACATAGCTAGATTATGGCTTGTGCAGGTCGCCGTCGGATCGCGGCCGGATCGCGCACTACCCGCTAGAATCAACCTAGGAACCAGCTTCTGCTGGCTAGCTTCTGATTGGGAAAAAAGCAGCTACGAACGCCTCTGAGGCAAATGCACACCAAAAAGAAAACATTTGGAGAGCTCCGGATTTGTGGGTGATGTCAACTGTCTGCCAACCTTCACGCCGATGAGCTTTGGCAAAGGTTCATTGCGGCGACATGCCCAGGACTGATTCTTGGCTGCTACGGGGTGGCCCTTTTGCTCGAGGGCCTTCTTTATGGGGGTGGCTTTAAAGGGAATGGGGGACAAAGTTGAAAAGACAGCCAGTTCTTTTCTCGTTTTCCTTTTTTTTGGGATTGCACCCAGGAGCCCAGCCTGACCGCAAAAAGCCAGGCCACCCAAGTTGCTCGAGTGGAGCCACCGCGGTTGCGAAGGTGCCTCAAAGGAAAGTCAAAGGATTCGTCGGAACGGATTTCTTGGATGTGGGTATGGGTCAAAATTGAACCACCAGGGACCACAGGTGTTACTCCGTGGTTTCATCTACGAGGATTCCATTTTGGGTACCTGTTTTGGACCCACAGCCATGTGGCGATTTTGGGTGTGCGACTCAAAACATCTTCAGCTTCCCTTTGGTTTACCATGGTGGAACTCTGAAAAGCACGGAACCCAAACTGGAGGAATCCTTCTGAGACTCCTTCCATCTGCATGAGGCCTTGTGGTGTGCTCACATCTTGTGCCTGGAGGCCAGCTGGGTCTGAGTGCCCTGCAAGCTGGCGTCACCACCTCATCACCTCACGGATGCGTCGGCACTCACAATGGTTTGGTGCAACAGGCGACACTTTCCTCCCGCAAGAATCGTCAAGCACATTTGGTCTCCTTTGCTGTTTCTTTCGATGCACTGCAAGCTGTCCATTGCTTCCAAGTGGCCTTTCTGCATACCGAGAGCTGCCAAGCCAATGATGTTGCCCTGAGCGAAAAACCCTGGATCTGCCAGGGTACCACGCGAAATGCAGTTTTCAGAACCTCTCAGAACATGTGCAAGGTGTACATCGAGCACAAACATCATATGCTTCCGCCATGCACTTTTACATCTGTCAAGCACCTTGGTCCCGGTGAAACACACACGCAGAAATCTAGATCCACGCAGAAATCAATTGATTCCTTCCAACTTGGACAACATGTTTCGATGTTGAACAGCCGTCATGGAAACTTGTCAAACTAGGGGACAAAAAATGGATCTGGTTTGCATGTGGTTTCCCTTTAAGCCCCCAAGGGGTCCACTATTTTGAGAATTTCCCTGACGCCATTTTCGCTTGGATCCCGGTGCTTGGGCCCTGCCAAAACGAGTTTAAACTTCGCTCAAATAAGTCTTTCTTCTTGTGAGGGTACTCCAATTCTCATTTTTTGGGGAGGTCTCCAGTACAAAGAAACACCGACATGATGAAACAGCTAGCCAAACAACGTTCCGTGCCATCCGGTCTGACTTTTTGTCCATCTGCGGCCAGCTGGCAGAGCTGCCGGAGTTCACCATGACGCTGAACTTTTTACCTGGTTGGCAGATAATGAACGCCTGTTTTTTGGAACCCGCTTTGGTTTGGCTTTCAACGCAAGAGGAACCCAATATGCCACTGGAAGCTCCGTCTTTTGCTCATGCCTCGACAAAGCGTCAACGGTTCTATAAATAGGTGGGCGTCGCCCGCAAAAGTGATGACATCCTAAAAGAGGACTCAGGACGGGGAAGGGGGAAGGGGGTGGGGGGTCCAAACATCAAAGCAAACGGGAAGACTAATGTCATTTCTCGTGGTTGTTTCCCCTCCCCCCCCGCTCTTCAAGGCTTGCTTGCAAGCCGTGTGCAGCTAGGCGCAGGAACATACTCTTCTATTAATGCAAATCGCGCCTTAGATTTTACAAGCCGAGAGGACTGTTGCGAGACCAAAGTTGTGAAGAGCACACATAATTCACAATCTGTGGGGAAATGGACAGGGCCCCCAACGCCCCTTTCTGGACAAATACCGATCCTTTGTTGGTCTCCTTTAGGATATTGCCAGAAAATATTGGCTCCCACCCACCTACCAAATAGAGCCGGCAGAAGCCGGTGGGAGGAAGTTTCAGAAGTATGATAATTATAGTTATCTTTCGCTTTCACTTTCTATCTGGCTGACGCAGGGCAGTTGGATTGACCTTCTGGCGTTTGTGCGGCTGCACGCTAACAAAAATTCTGAGGCTGTTCGAAGTTAACCATTTGGCCGGGACCGCCTCTTTGGCACCGAGTGATTCATTTACATGATGCGCAAATGTGTTCGCTCCATGTTGGGTGTGCGTGGGTTCTTGCTGGTGTCTTTGGTGAGGTCCCCGAGCTTGCTGAGGCATCCAAGAAATCTGACATGTGTGGTGCCCAAAGAGAACCGGGGGTGGGAAGCAAGCCCGCGCTGACCCACACCAACCGCAGTGGCTGGACAAGGGCAGCTGTGACAGGAAGAGACTGAAGCCTCAGAAGCTGTGTCCTTGCCAAGCACCACCAAGCGCGCCCTGGTCGATCGCAGCTCGTCTTCTGGCCGCTCAACACTCAGCACGAGGTCCAGCCACGGCTGCCGTATCACCAGGACGCGATCTCACTGCAGGCGCGCAAAATTGGAGCGCCCTGGGTGAAGGGAGTGTCCCTGACGGGAGCCGCAAAGCATGCTGCAAACTTTGGACTGTCACGGCTGTCCTGGTCCGGCGGCAGGAGCCTCAGGCTTCGGACTCTCAGTTCCTGTGTGTCACGGCTGGATGTCATAGACTCTGTCGCAGCTGTCTGTCGAAAGAGTTTGTCCTAGGCTGTCGAAGAAGAGTTTGATGGACTGCGGGACGGCGAGCGTGCAAGTGGACGAGCGGGCGGGCAAGGGGTGCGGGCCGGACGTCAAGTAGAGCTAAAAACCTAACAAGCCCAAAACTGTCGGGTGGGGAACCGTACACGCACCCTTTTTGCTTGCTTGGTTGCAGCCAAGTTTGCCAAACTATTGCGCTGCCCTGGCATAAACTCAAATGGAAAGACATACTGCACGCTTTGCCTTCTTGTAGCTAGTGTGCCTTTGGATGTGCCAGACCAGCGCCAATGCCCCATATGCTCTTGCCTAACTGCCTCCAAGCATGCACTAGATTTGCGCCGGGCCGGCGCACAGGCGCCACATGTTCCTGCCTAATTGCTCCAAGCATGCCTCAGATCTGCGCCAGGCGCAAACGCACCACGTGTATTTGCACAAATCTTGAAGGGGGACACCCCCGGATCAACATCAACATTACGAGAACCCACCCCAGTCATCTGGAGGCGAGTTGCCAAGGCCAAGCTCTCCATGCTTTTGGGGGATATTTGTGATTTTCCCAAGGAATCGGTCCAAACTGCGCTTGCAGACCCCCGGTTCATCAAAACCATGTGGAAGAGATCTCACCAGGTTTAGAGGTATGAGCTCAATACAAAGGATACCGACAAGGTCACGAAAACGCTCACAGAAAGTCACACGTCAGTCTTACAGCTATTGATTGCCAAGCGATCCTAAGGACACCAGGCTGGCGCACGCGTGCCCCTCTTGAAAAGAAGTGGGTGGGTAATAAGGACACCGTTTTGTCGGCTGATCCTGCAAAGCCTTGAAATCCCAATTGTCCCCTCTGGTTTGCGGTGGTTTGGGGGGGGGGTCCATCTCAGACCGGCCGCTGACTTTGACCCCAAAGCAGCAAGACATCGTAGATAGCAACCTGTGTCAAAATATCCTCAAACCTGGATTTCGTCTTTGCCTTTCGGTTTCCCTCGCCCCAAGGTTGCCGCATCCAAGGCGAGCTACCGAAGAGCGCTGCGACCTTGGCCTCAAACTCCTCAGCACCTAACCGATGGGCGGAAGACTTTGTCCCCGAAGAAACGGAGCCCAAACCATTCCCAGTGGATCACAGCTAGTGCGTAGCCGGATCCATTTTCCTTTTGGCTTTGAAAAGCTGGTTCGCTTGCTTACCTACCAAACCAGGGAAATTGAATTATTGAGGTTCCCAAGAGTGAGACACCCTTGGGTTTGTCTCCTGGTTTCTTCACCCAACACGGGGCCCGGTTTCCTTCTGGTATCCCCTTGTGAAACCAAAGCAGGTTCCCCACAAGATCTGGGCTCATAGCACTTCACCCGGGAATAACTTGCTGGTTCTCAGTAAGGAGTCATTCCAGTTCTCATTCCCTGCCTATGAACCAGCAAGATAAGGAACCCCAGGATTCACATGGGTGACATCACAATGAATCCTGACGCCGCTATGATTTCTCCACAAAATATATGCCAAGATGGGCTTGTCGCGAAATAGTGGACTCTGAAGGGACAAGGTTCTCCTTTCCTGGTCTCTTTCGCCCAAAAAAGCGACTCCCCAGCCTCACTTGAAGCCTTTGCCTCGTAATAATCGTAATAACAAGGGAGGATAGACAAGCCACACTGTCTGCTTTGTTTACAGTAGCTGCTAAGTAGCTACAAAGCCTCAACTAAGGTACTCACAAGTAAAGGACCTTCGTCAGGGTGAGCTTGTTTTACCTGGTGAGCTTGCAGTGAGAAACCTAAATTTCAAAATGCTAGTTGATTGCGTGGTCCAAACCGCGCCCTCTTTCCACCACAGAGCGCCTTAGGATGACACCCGCAACCAGGGTAAGGCCTTAGCACGACCTTTTCTATGGCGTGGAGATTTGAGAGGGGGTGGGGCATGGGGGGCGGGGGAGGGTTGGGCTACCATAAGCAATTGTCCAAAGCCAATACTGTTCCCTTCTAGGAGGGCAGGAGGAGTCACCCAACAGAAACTCACCAAAAAGACTGGCCCAACAAGATGACATACAAATCAGAGACTGCTGTTCGAGTTGTTCAGCAAATGACCCGCCACGTTTGAGATGATACCTAGGAAACATACAGTCTCATTAAATGTCTTAGTATTTCCCATCTGGGTGCTATTCTGTTAAACAAAACAAGTAAATGCCGAAAATATAACATTGCCCACCAGGCGCCTATTGATTCCATCTGTGAAAATTAGAACTTACCTGGAACCGGCTGCTATTACATGCACCAAATCCGAGTCATTTTTGGCGACAACTGAAGCGAGAGGACTGCAATTTCCCCTGCAATAAGGGGGAGGGGGTGGGGTGGGTGGGTGTGGGTCTCCCGAATTCCATCTATCTAGTCTTTCCCATAAAGGGAAATAGAACTTCAGGGGTCACCCCCCTTCCAATTCCAGTTTTAAGATGAGCCCAGGAGCGGGGGCCGGGCGCCAGCCAGCCATCCCGCAGGGCGCTGGTCACTGCGGCAATCTCCTCCAAAACAAACACGCGGCACGGATGGAGAGAAAATCCTTCTGTTTTCTGGCAAAATCCTTTCTTCAGCATGATTTGCATCTTTTCAAAGAAACTGCCCCCGAAGTGGTAGGTCAAAACAACCGCTTGCCCTGGCCCCAAACGCATTCATGACTCGATCTTCGGAAGCTGCCTACAAATGTTTGCTTCACTTTCAACTCCAGAAAGCCCTTTGAGCACACGCCAAGAGAGTATTTCATGGGATCAGCTACCATTTTAACTTTCAAATTCTCAGATCACCCCGAAGTGGCAGGCTCAAGGGAACCAACCCAGTTTCCGACAAAAACACTTGCTAACAGAACCCAAAGTCTCAGACAGCCCGAAATGGCGCTCTGCGCCAAAAGGCTTCGAACAAAGCACCAGGAAAATGCCTCAGAATCTGAAGAAAGAAGACCCAGAAAAGCCTGCAGAACCGCTCCCAACAAAAAACCTGAGGAGGGGGTGGGGGATCCCCTGTCAACCAGAGGGTAAATGGAAACATGGAGGTCAAGGAGTCAACCTCATTGAGGAATATTCTAGCAAACCAGATTCAATACGTTTGGATTCCTTCAAGTTTCTCTTGAACAAAGCGGCCCCCCTCTGTCCGAGCATGCTGACAAGTCACATGCGCTCACTGCACTGGAAGAAATCGCCTAAAAAGAGAGACCACTGCGAACAGCTTCTCCTTCCATTTGCGAACACTCGATAAAAATGAATGAGGACATAATTATTCGCAGCAATCTCCGGGAAAAGAAATCAACAATTGCTTCGCTTCGGGCAATCCCCACCCTCCGCACTCACGAGCTTACGACCGTTGCAACAAATTCCTCCGCATCCTAGAGACTTCAACTCCAAATATTCCCATCGGCCCTTTTGGACATCAAGCAAACCAGATTGGCAAGCTGCTCTGGCGGGATACTGGCGGGATCCACTGGCGAATGCTGGCGAGCCGCTCCGGCTCGATACTGGCCGAATACTCAGCAGGATCCACCGGCAAGGCGGACTCGGCGGGATCCACTGGCGAGCTACTCTGAGATACTCAGCGGGATGCTCGGCGGGATCCACTGGCCGGCTGCTCTGGTGCGATACTTCGTGGGATCTACTGGCGAGATACTCTGGCGAGATACTCTGGCGAGATACTCTGGCGGGATACTCGGCGGGATCCACTGGCAAGCTACTCTGGGATACTCAGCGGGATGCTCGGCGGGATTTACTGGCTGGTGGGATACTCGGCGGGATCCACTGGCAAGCTACTCTGGGATACTCAGCGGGATGCTCGGCGGGATCCACTGGCTGGTGGGATACTCGGCGGGATCCGCTGGCGAGCTACTCTTGGATACTCAGCGGGATACTCGGCGGGATCCACCGGCGGGCTGCTCCGGCGGGATACTCGGCGGGATCCACTGGCGAGCAGCTCTGGCGGGATACTCGGCGGGATCCACTGGCGAGCTGCTCTGGCGGGATACTGGGCGGGATCCACTGGCCAGCTGCTCTGGCGGGATACTGGGCGGGATCCACTGGCCAGCAGCTCTGGCGGGATACTCGGCGGGATCCACTGGCGAGCTGCTCTGGCGGGATACTGGGCGGGATCCACTGGCGAGCTGCTCTGGCGGGATACTGGGCGGGATCCACTGGCCAGCTGCTCTGGCGGGATACTCGGCGGGATCCACTGGCGAGCTGCTCTGGCGGGATACTGGGTGGGGGCGTGGTGTAGAAGCATCGCAAACGCGGATTCCAACATAAAATCTAACAACCCCTTCCTGTCGGGTGGGGAAAAACATATTCTCAGGTCCATGGAAGCCTTCACGACCCTGCGGATGCCTTTCGGTGCGTCCTGCAGCATTGGCTCTTGCTATGCGCCCAGATTCCCGTGGAGTTCCCGTGTTGTGATGGTGTCTCTGGCAGGCTCCCTCCCTCCAACAAAGAAAGCCGCTTGGGTTTTCCCTTCCCTTTTCGGGGAACCCTCAAAACCGAGGATCCGACCCACATGCCAAGGCCGAACCCAAGGCTTTAGGCCCCCCCCGCCCAAGGAGGTGTCTGTCACAATCTTTTGAGCAGCGCTATCATGGATGGCCAGGACAAGCACAAGCTGCGTCCAACCCCAACAATGCCTGCCTAAGCACAATGCAGGGAAAAACAATGTAGAGATCATTTTAACAGGTAAACTATTTGTGATGATTTGGCCCGTTGTATTCTTTAGGATACTAATTAATGAATGTGGTCCCCTTGGCAATAGGCGCATGGACAGCTACTGTTCCCGGCCTCTTCGCCATAGGCCTGAAACTTGTAGGGCGCATACCAAACCTGACATCGAAGCTTCGCATTCAAGAGGATACACACCACACCACAGGTTCGACTTCACTTCCAGAGACCTAGTGTCAGTTCAGTAAACATTGCAGGGAAACCGACCAGGGGGTTGATCATTGGAGTGAAGCCACCAAACCAAAGAGACAACATGCTACCGGAAGAACTTTTAGATCTCTGAGTTGAAAAGCACTTTTACCTTGAATCCAGTCGAAGGCCAGCAACCTTCCGCTTCTCCACATGGCTGGTGCGCAATGGCAATCCCAGGTGCCATACGTGAATGAACATCACAGGGTGAACCTGGCTCCACAAAACAAGCTGTTTGAACTGCACACTCCCCATTGCCACCCTGCGCCACCATCACGACGTTTTCATGCAAAGTTCTAGTGGGGTATAACATAAACCAATCTACCAGGTCTGGTACAGTATTCACTTCCGGCAACAAGAGTCCGAAGGTTTTGCTCGCCGCTAATATGGTCTCCTCCGAATAGCATTCAGTCCAGGAACGCTTTGTGGGATGCATTCTTCCTCACCAACAAACAATATTTATTCCACAATAAGTATCCAGGGGCATTCACCTGTCACCGAAACTTGCACTTGTCCTCGTGTTCGCATGCTACATCGAGCTATATTAGGACTAGTAATCTCTGGCATATCTTCATGGCTTACATCTCTTAACATCTGGACAACAATTCTAAATCTGAGACATTATCATATTGTATTAAAGACTCTCCCACTATTTCCATCATTTTTCTTGATTACAGCTTCTAGCTTTTATTACCGTTACCTATGGTACACTTACTTTAATCTTGGGTGATCTTCATTCTAGTACACGTTTCTTTGATCCAATATTTGGAGGAGATGCTATATTTAGCAACATTTATTTTGGTCTCTTGGGCATCCAGAAGTTTACATCTTAATAATTCCTGCATTTGGGCACACTCGAAAACGATGGAAAAAGGCTCCTGAGCCTCGCCATTGCACTGTGTGTTGCACCTGGGGCAACACCTATCTTGACACCATTGTGCATATATATATATATATATTGCGAATTGCCCCTGTGGCAGGCAGTGGAACGAGTGGTTGACATCTGGGTCAGGTCTGCAGGCGATTTTAGACAAATGTACTCAAACGGAACATTCAACAAATGGGTCTCTGGCTTTCTCTTAACATGAAGTCAACATGCAAACCTTATAGTTTGGTTTCAGGAAGCCGGCTGCCGAGACCCAAACCGTACCAAACTCAAGTAACGGGTCACGCATGATTTGGCTCTAACTTTTAAAGTTGGGCGCCACTGCCCATAAATCAAGGGGTACCAAGTAGTTCAGGTTTCCAACTCTTGTTTCTCCAGCACCCAAAGGAAGTTGAATGTGTTCTGACCATGGAGGCCCCTCTGCCAAAGAATGGCTTGTGGATGAAACTCCCTATTGATGTCCATCACAGGGCACAACCAATCAACATGGGCACTTGGAATCTTCACGGTAAATGTGCGGCCTCGCCCTAAACGTCTAAGTACCTGAAGCTAGACCAGGAATCCTTCTCCGCAAAAGAAACACGCACCTCGGGCGTGTTTTGACCAATGGTTTGGGCCCTTGTGGCCCATGCTTACAAGAACAGACCGCGCCTTCCGTGGCTGGGACGAGCTGGTGGAAGTCGGGCGCAGCGGGGCTTCCTGGCGGTGTGGCAATGTGTAGGGCAACATTTTAGGGTTGTTTTGATTTTGATATCCTTTTCAACTAACCTAACAATCTGCAGTTGTGCTCTGGGCAAGTCTAATTCAATCGAAAATAAGAATAGGACACCCAAGAAAGGAACCTTCACTTTGACGTCTCACCCATCTAGTGACGCCACCGCAGTTTCGCTCATTTCAAGGGGTAAAGCCAGCTAGGGTTGCTTCCCTTTAACTTATCAGTTGGGTGACTTTGAGGATGTTAAAACAATGGCACCAGTAACTCACGGAAAACCATGAGACATTTTGGTGGCACATGTCCAACAAACCAAAGCTCGACTAGGAAGTATGCCACTTCTGCGAGAGCTGCCCGGCGGTTCAAGGGAATCCGCACTTTGGCCAGGGGAAAACTACCTGAAGGTTTTGCCATATGCGGCTGTGTTCAGACTACCTGCAAATGTGATCTTGGCAGAAAAAGGGACTCCAGCAGCTGATAAGAAATTGTTTGAGGGAAACATGCCATTCTGCATCCTTGAGGGAACACTTGTCACGAACAATCAAGGACTACCCAGTTGCCAGTGAACCTGGTAGAACACGTATCTTTTTGGGGTTGATCCTTCAGAGCCAAGGGTGCCAGGAACAAAGTGCTTGAACTTTTTAAACAATCCAATCGAACCCACCAACAAAAAGGTAATCTGAAAGCAGCGGTTCACTTTTGTCAAGGAAACTGATTTCTTGCCGTCCATGACAAGAAGGCCTATCTGAGCCTCTCCCACACAAACAAGCTTACATTCCTCGAATATCATTGGAGGGCCTGACGAGCGTGTGGACTTTCACAAACCATGCCGTCGATCTTCTGATTGCCAGTTTGCCAATCCACAGCATCCCATCCTGGCATGCCAGCACTGTTGGCGACTCCGCCTCAGCAATACATATGCCTTGGCTTGGCTCCCCAAGCTCCTTGTTTTCCACATCTGAGGCTGATTGAGATCCGCATAGGCCTCCGCGGCTTCCACTTGACGCTCAGCATGTCACGCAATTGGAACAGCTCGATCGTGTGCCGGCATCGTGTGCTCCACATGGTCTCTAAACTCTTGAATACCCCATATTAAGTACCACAGACAAATTGATGGTACCCACCAGTTTAAAAGGAATGTTTGGTTTGGGCCTGTTTTCAGGGAAGCTATTTCCCTCGGTTGTGGGTTATGTATGACTTTAAATAGAAGCCTGGTTCCAATGGAATGTTCTATTTGCTGAGGATTTAGGGGAATCCCCATCGGGGTTGGTCGAAACTTGTCTAGACAACCCCCTAGTCTTTTTGCATGGGAAAAGCAGGATGTTTATATGGGGGTTTCAAAAGCGCGCGCGAGCTTGGCGCATGGTGCTCCCAGTGACGACTGTGGCAAAACAACTGACCACTTTCACACGCGACGCCTTGTGGCACGGCCTTGCCACGAACAAGCCACAGTGATCTAAAGACCCAGGCACGTGACATGGGTAAGTTGGTCCCCAGGGCAGGGTGCAATGCCTTCGTGGATGAAATCCCTCGATTTCATTCCCAATTTCATTCGCCAAGGCCTTTTGGCTGTGCTAGCTTGGTCTCACACATCTTGACATTTAGATTCTTCTGTGGTTCTGTGTGGTCGATTCCCGCCCCAACTATGTTGCTACTGTTTGGCCACTAGGTCTCTCGAGACCCAACCGGGCGTCACACCCCAAAGAGGCCAGTCATGACGGGCTCAGATTGCAGCGCTTACCAAAACGACTTACCCAGGCGATTCAGGCCCCAAAAGAGACTTGCAGCGGCGTCAGAGCTTCCGGGAAATGGCCTGCGATAGCTTCTATTTGTTTTTCCAGCCAAAAGGTCCATTGTCAGAATCAAGACAAACCTCAAAACCAGCAGGCGTTCTTTCAGAATCAGACTCGTAATTCAAAACCTGGTTGACCGGACTACTGGCCTGGACCCCGGCCTCTGCGGTGACGTGCCGCGCAAGGGTCTTGAGGCGGTCCATAGAAAATGTCCCCTGAGCCATCGAGACCCCGGCTTAGTCCCGAGAGAAAGCGGACATCGTAAGGGCCGACTGGTGCCAAGCACGCCCCCGACAGGAAGAAGCACCCGAAGGCACGACTAACTCCCAAAACGTGTCCACGACAAACCCCTTCTCCTTCCTTCTCCTGTTCCTCCATTCTTCCTTTCTTCCAGCAATGGACGGTTGTTTCAACTAACGTGTGTTTTGCACTTGTTGGGGCCCGAAAAGTGCAAAACACACGTTAACAACCGTCCATTGCAAAAGGAAGGAGAAGGAAGACAAGGTAGAACCCCTGTTTCAAAGAACGTCCGTTTTGCACTTTTTGGGGCCCAAAAAGTGCAAAACCCACGTTCTTTGCAACAACCGTCCATTGCTGGGAGGAACAGGAGAAGGAAGGAGAAGGAAGACAACACCCTACCCTCCCAAAGGAATGTCCCTTGAGCCATCCGATGCGATGCACCATTTGTCTCAAGCCCATGACCTTCGGTTTGTTCTGGCTTCCCTTTAAAACAACGGGGTTCGAGTTTCGAGCCATCCCACGAATTGGACTGGAGAGGGATCTCTAGCTGTCCCATTCCAAAATGTTGAAACTAGAAGATCGATTTGCCAGGTTCCAAAGACAGGAGTGCCACTGGAGGTCACCCCTGCCCAGTCAAGCGGCAGAAAAAGGGACGACGCTATTGTTGGGGTGATCCGTTTTGTCGGTGAGCCTACCCAATCCCCGTCGCTCGTTGATCCCTTGATAAATAAAGATCAAGCTTCTACCCTTCCAAACATCAATAAGTTCTTTCTGGAATTTTAAGGGTGCCACCCCAAACCCCCAGTCGTCATGGGAAAAAAAGCGCAATTGTTGATGATATTAAAGGGCAACTCCCCTCTTACAAATGGGAAACAGAAAGCAACCCACTGGGTCAGGTAAGGGTTTCCCCCGGTTTCCCCTCAAACGAGCCCATGCCATGACAGAAAATTACAGCTCTGAACTGATATTCTAAGTCTGAACATTCTCTGAATGGATTCTATGGCTTCTTCGCATAGCCCAAGCGGCAAAAGCAGCCTCTGGGCCTCGCCGCGCCGATGAATCTAGCAAACCTTGAGAGGAAAGGACATGCGGCCGTTCGTGCTTCATGTATAGCTTCCGAAGCAGCCTTCCTACCGGCAATTCCCTTGACCAGCTGCAGCTCAACTTCCGATTGCTTGAGCCCCTGGAAAAATCCCAGTAGTCATAGATTCCCTATAGAACCAAAAAGGGAAACAAGAGCTTTTTAGGTAAATGAAGTCAAACAATCTGCTCAGACGCGCCATTTTTCCCCCTGCTCTCGTCGCATTCCTGAGATCACACGGAACAAGGGACCGATCTGAACGCTGCTGTTTCTTCACGAGGAGACCCCAAGGAAGCAAGTCTTTAAACCATGGCACATGTAACATATCGCAGATGTTTCATCATGCTCGTAACGCAACTATAAACATTAAGATATAAGCACAGCTAAATATACACGTATGCATGGATATACACACATGCATAATCAGGTATGTAGTATATATAATAACATCAATATGTGGCAGTTGATCAATATTCCTGTTTCCGGAAAACGCCATCTTCGCGAGAAAAAAATATTTCGCGAATCTTTCGCGACTCCATCGCCAAGCCCTTTTGTTTGCCCTTTTGTTTGCAGCGTGCGCTCTGGAGCCATTGTGGCTGCTGCAGTTATGCTTGCACACAGGATAGCCGCAGCTCACCTGCGTGCAGTACGTAGTGTTAAGTGCAAGCAGTCACCGTCATTCGCCCTTGCCACTTGCGCTTGCCGGCGATGTGCGGAACCTTGCAACAAGCTCCCTGGACTTTCGCCGGTCTTTCGCGGATCTTTCGCGAAACTTGCTCCAAAATAGCCCAGCCAACGTTATTGATTTGCGCCATTCCCAACACAGGCAGGGAATCAATAATGCAAGTGTAGGTGCTGCGTATCTCCCTCTACAAGGGAGCGGGGTCTGCAAATATGTAAGTGCACAGGCATGCCTCCAAAAATCCAACGCGGAATCTTTCGCGAAAAAATAAGTTTCTTTCGCGAACTCCATCGCCGATCTTTCGCGGAGGGATTTAAGCCAAGACGAGTGGTCACCGAATACATAGCTCCTTGCAAGGACCTTTTGATCAACCCCCATGTATGTGGATGGTCCTCAGAACTACGGACCCCTGCCGTGGTTAGTGTTCTTTTCTGTTTGACGCAACAGGCCACTGATTTTCTAGTTTAGCCTTTTTGAACCAGTCGCTAACCCTTTCAAGAACACCCTTTCAACATGTGGGGATCGAAATAGGCCCGTTTAGACATCGCTTGGCGAGTTCTGTCCACCAACTTTTGTGAGCTTTCGGTTGGTTTGCAGGGAAACCAAGCAGAACACCGCCATTTGCAGGTCCACCAACATGATTGAAATTGTTTGTATAGCCCGTGTAACTGCATGTAGTAGAACCTCCTGATACCTTACTTCCTCAGTGGATTAACCCGAAAACACTAACTGCTTCTGTGCCGCCAAATTGTCTTTCCAAACAGTTTAAAGTTCAGGAACTTGGGAAGTGAGAAACGGCCAATGTGAGTTTGGGCGCTCCTTTTATGTATTCATGGATCCGTCCGGGGATCGAATCGACGTACCTGAGGTACGCCTGGATGGCTTCATCCAAGTGGTGCACCAGCACCGGAGGTTCCAAGCTGAAGTCGCAGGGGAAGGTCCAGACCGTAGACCGGAAGAACTGCTTCACCTGGCTTGTGTTAGTTTCGGCAAACCTCAGGGTCTGTGTCAAAAACAAGGAAGGCTGGATTGATTTTTTGCTTCCGCTTAAAACTACCCCAGCAATCGATTCCCTCAAACAAACACGTACCCAGAAGACATCAAAGGACACGAGCGAGTCACACTCAAAGCCTCGTGAGGAGGTCTAACCAAAACCATGTCCAGGTTTCAAAGGGCAGTCGCACTTATTCATGGCTGGGACTATCACTTTTAAACAATCACCTAACCAGGGTTTGATTGTGGCCCGCTTTGAACGGGGTCGAACAAGGGGGACACCTGACGGCTCCGGTGTCTTCCGTTTGTTTGTCCGATTGAAATCTCGCCTGCGGGCTCCGATGTTTGTTTCTTTGAAATCACCCCTGGTGGATCGCGGTGTTCTTTTTCGTAATTCACGACTCTGGGCCCTCGTGTTTGTTCTTTTGAAATCCCGCCTTGGGCCTCCGTTTGTTGTTGAATTCACGCCTGCGGGCCCGTGTGCTTTTTCTTGAAGTCACGCTTGGGGGCTCCGGTGTTTCCTTGTTTAACAAAACACTAGGACCCCCGGCGTGATAAACACGACTGCTGTGAATTCCAAAAAACAAGCACCGGTTCCGACACGTGACCTCTCAAGCGGTCGAATCTCCAGGTTTTGTGTGGGTCATGGTCATGGTTCCCTCAAAAGGAACCTTTACACACTTTACTAATGGGCGAAATTTCCTAGGTCCATGACTATTCTGACCCAAGTTCAGGGGCCTATTGGCCAAGACATGTGTTGACCAAACCAATAACTGCTTGACGGGTCCAAGCATGTCTTTCCTTGATGGGTAAGAACACAGATGAGATCCGCCTTCTTTTTTACAAGAAATCTAGAGAGCTCACCACCGTGCTTTTGGGCATGGACAATAGACACTTTGACAACCCGGGGAGATTCGATTTGGGGTTCGAAGGGGATGTCCCCGAAACCGTCATGTTTCTAGAAAACGGTTTGGCTGCACATTTTGTGGAAATCACCTGTTCTTTCTCGAAACTCCAGCAGTGGGACCCCCGTGCTTTTCCATGTCAAATTGCAGAGACTGGTTGCTGGATGCTGAAAACGCCCCCCCTATGCTGCATCTCCAAAAAACGGGCATGTTATTTCTTGCTGTTTGGGAAAATCATCTTTTTCCAACAGTTGAAGTATAGAAGGTCTTGAAAGTCAGCTGGGTGGCAACTGCTTCTTTCGCAGAAAGAGAAGCCCTGTTTTATTTTTAAAACAAAGCGGACAGGAGCACGGAGGATGACGGTAGTCTTGCAAACTCCTCCTCCGCACATTCCATGATTGCAAAGAGGGCAATCTTACTCTTGACCCCAAATTAACTCCTGGCTGAAGAATAGGAAAGGGAACATGTCACAACGAAGCAGGGGCTCGTAAAATCATCCATCAACAGCAGCCAAAAGAAGCGCCTTAGCAACAAGCGTGAATTCTACTTCGCGTGGGGAGGTCCCCGAATTGGAATTTGCTAGACTTCCCGCAACGGGATTTGTTCAATTGGTCATGACCAAGATGCTGACTGATGAATCTGCGACTAAATCAACATAGGGGGCTGAGAAGTCTAAACAATACCCATCCCTTTTGGTCTCCATTGGGGTACACTAAACATTGGCTATGTCACCCAGTTCTTTGACAGAGCACCCTCACATGTGCCGGCCGGCAGTTGGTTCCAACATCTTCCTGGCCTGCTCACGCCAAGCTGGATCCATGGCAGAGAAGTAGCTGTGTTCATCTAAGTATCTGCCAAGTGCAAACACAAATCTGCCGATCTGCGAAAATCGCTCTGGATACCAAACGGGGGCTCTAGAAAAAGCAACAGCAGATTTTATTCTGGGCAAGCCAAAATGGGCTATGTAGCACCCTGCAGTCTATTTTCACAAAATGCCGATAAGGGAACCCTTGTGAAGGTCCCTGATGGCGAGCTCGTTTCGGCCCGAATTCGCAATGCTCGTGTCTCGTGGACTTTTGTGCTGCGGATGCTCTGGCGTACCTGAACACGGATGCAATGCGCTGAAACCAGAGACGATGGATGGACAAAATGACAAAATCCATTTGCACCAGTTGGTACAAGTAGATGGTTTCTGACCAAACGTGACTAGGAAATGTCTGTCAATACCGCAGGGAGATCACAGTAGCCCGCAACTCACTTCCTGAGGAATTGCCAATCCAGATTGGTAGCCACAACCCGCCCACCAATTATAATGGAACCTGACAGGCGGGGTGGGGGGGTTCCTGGAAGACCATGTTGCCTTTGTGGGACGCCCGAATGTCAGTGTTCATTGGTGGGAGGGAAAGTGGTTTTGTTCAAAATCAAGAAAACCTCGCAGCCTTAGCTTCTTGAAAGCACCACAAAGTTCCCATGCCTTTGGCTTCAGGCAGGCCATGAAACCCAGGTATGTTCGTAGGTGACCCGATAGGTAAAGAATGGGACCCGCATTTAGCGGGGATAACCATTCGTGGCTTCGGAAGCCAACCATAAAACCTGAAAAAGCTGGAATGAATCCAAAACCTGGTGATGGGGAAGCCAACCAGACATATTGAAAAGGCTGCAACGAATCCACTGGATGGGACTTCTGGAGATTCCAACTCTCTTGAAGAAACTTGAGAGAAGAGAGAACACATATACATGCACACCTGAGCACCGCGGATCTCCCTTCTATTTGGTTTTTTGGGTTTGTGAGAGACTTGGTACCTTTCCAGGCTGGCTTGAAGGGAAACCAAAAGGAACACCGAAGCCACTTTGGGGTCCAAAGCCCATTCTTGGCACTCGCAATTGTTCGGTTTCCTGGATGGCCATCCAGAAGCAACCTGGGGGAGAACATTCCGAAAAAGCCAAAACCAACCCATCCTCACCCTTGCATAGACAGGCCCTGGGGAAGTCCATGGATCAAAGGACTGAACCGGCACCTGTTGAAGCATCACCCGGTGCCTCAAAGGGAATCCTAGCCCAGTTGACATTGCTTTTCAGGGCACCCCGTTAAAGAATCAACCCCTGGGATTGAGTCCAACCACTTCGGCCTCCATTTGAAGTTTCCATGGAAGCTGTTGTAGTTCCACTGGCACGCGTCCAGCTGAGCACTCTCTGGAACCTCCAGGCCGTGCTTGGCAAGGGCAGCCTCCACTGCAGGATCCGACATGTAGAAGAAGTGGTACAAGAAGCCTCCCGAGTTTTCACGTTTGCCTAAGTGCTTCCGTTTGCTTTCTCACCTGGAACAAATCAGAACATATGTCCAGTTGTGATAGATTCCCTTTAAAACCAAGAGGGCGAAACACACATATTCTTCAGCAAATGGAAGCAAGCAACTTCAAAATTGATCATCGCTCGACTAATTCACTTAGACAACTCCTAAAAAGTGTGCTCTCATTTCCTAAGAAATTGTCGTCCATTCTGTCCACCCATCCTTCTCTTTGGCAACTGTTGTCCCAGCGCCAATTTCCGACCAGGACCCCGGTTCTGATCCCTAACCCAAACTCAATTGCCTTGAACAAGAAAACCTCCGCCGTTTCAAGACTCCTAAACAACTCAAAGAATCCTTCTCCTCCCAGCCGCTTACATCTTACAACGCTTTAAACAAGCTGAAACTCCGCCCAAAGGGGAACACAAAACAAATCCTAAACATCCTAAAAGTCGAAAAGCTGCAAACACTGCACAGGCCCAAACCTCCCAAAACAACTGCCTAAAGCCTGAACGCACTAAGCCTAAGCCCCCTACACCCTATGAATCCTGCAGTTAGGTCCTCTTGTAATATGCAATGTACCATAGGTGACTCAGTTCCTCAAGGAATTGATGACCATCCCTGCCAGCCCCGAGTAAAGGCTTATTGCGCTCCAGGTTGGAACTGTTTGCTTCTTGGCACACAACAAATCTAAGGACACTTTGCAAGGGACCTGAAAACAGGTGCGGGCGAGGGGGGGGGGGGGTGGCCTGGCGTCTGTGGTTTGGTTATAGCCCCTTTATATGGGTGGATCCTTTGTTGAGGGTGCCTATGCTTGTCCTTTCTAAAGGGACACTAAAAGGACAACCACCATCTTGGAAGGGACCAACCTTAACCGATCCGTACTGCGAGAGTGGCACCCCCGTCATCAAGGTTGAACAAAATCCGGGGTTGACAGTACCTTTTGCTCTTGGGCATGTAATTTGAGTCTTCCCTTATCTTCCCTTTCCTTAACTTGATCCAGCCAAATAAAGAGTACCAATTAAGAATGACACATCCAAAAAACAGTCACGGGGTTCATCAAATTATCGCTAACAGTTTAACATTCCACTTAGGTTGCAATGCCCTGGTTTGGTCCGCTGGAACTGCCATTGGAGGTCCACAAGCCGGAAAACATCGAGGGACCGCCCGCATCCGGCCCGGTTTCGCTTGCGCCTTGGGGCCCTGCGGGGTAATTGCCCTCCGCGGTGCCCAAGGCCACGGAGTGCCCGTGCCCAATCCTAGAAGCTTCCGTTTGCTTTTTCGCCTGGAAAGTATGAGAAAATATGTGCAGTAGCGATAGGTTCCCTTTAAAAAGCAACAGGGGGTGGAGTGAGTGGAGTGAGTGGAGTGAGTGGAGTGAGTGGAGTGAGTGGAGTGAGTGGAGTGAGTGGAGTGAGTGGAGTGAGTGGAGTGAGTGGAGTGAGTGGAGTGAGTGGAGTGAGTGGAGTGAGTGGAGTGAGTGGAGTGAGTGGAGTGAGTGGAGTGAGTGGAGTGAGTGGAGTGAGTGGAGTGAGTGAGTGAGTGAGTGAGAGTGAGTGAGTGGAGTGAGTGAGTGAGTGAGTGAGTGGAGTGAGTGGAGTGAGTGGAGTGAGTGGAGTGAGTGGAGTGAGTGGAGTGAGTGGAGTGAGTGGAGTGAGTGGAGTGAGTGGAGTGAGTGGAGTGAGTGGAGTGAGTGGAGTGAGTGGAGTGAGTGGAGTGAGTGGAGTGAGTGGAGTGAGTGGAGTGGAGTGGAGTGAGTGGAGTGAGTGGAGTGAGTGGAGTGAGTGGAGTGAGTGGAGTGAGTGGAGTGAGTGGAGTGAGTGGAGTGAGTGGAGTGAGTGGAGTGAGTGGAGTGAGTGGAGTGAGTGGAGTGAGTGGAGTGAGTGGAGTGAGTGGGGTGAGTGGGGTGAGTGGAGTGAGTGGAGTGAGTGGAGTGAGTGGAGTGAGTGGAGTGAGTGGAGTGAGTGGAGTGAGTGGAGTGAGTGGAGTGAGTGGAGTGAGTGGAGTGAGTGGAGTGAGTGGAGTGGGGTGAGTGGGGTGAGTGGGGTGAGTGGGGTGAGTGGGGTGAGTGGGGTGAGTGGAGTGAGTGGGGTGAGTGGGGTGAGTGGGGTGAGTGGGGTGAGTGGGGTGAGTGGGGTGAGGTGGTGTTGGGGTTGTGGAGTGTATAGTGAGGGATGTGGGGTGGAGGGGTGTGATGGGGAGTGATTGAGAGTGAGTGGATGTGTGGAGGTTGGGGTAGTGAGGGGTGTGTGAGGGATGGGTGTGTGGGGTGGGTGGTTGTTGGTGTTGGTGTGGTTGGTTTGTGGTGGGTGGGGTGGGTGGGTGTGTGTGTTGTTATGGTGGAGTGAGTGGTGGTGTGTTGGTGGGTGGGTGGATGGGTGGGGTGTGGGTGGGTGGGAGGTGTGGTGTTGGGGTGGGTGTGGATGGGTGGGGTGGGGGGGGAGGTGGGTGGGTGGGTAGTGTGGGTGGAGTGGTGGGGGTGGAGGTGTGTGTGTGGGGTGGTGGTGGTGTGGTGTGTGGTGTTGGTGTTGGTGGGTGGTGTGGTGGTGGTGGTGGGGGGGTGGGGGGTGGGGTGGGGGTGGGTGGGGTGTGTGGGGGGTGGGGGTGGGGTGGGGGGTGGGGTGAGTGGAGTGAGTGGAGTGAGTGGAGTGTGTGGAGTGAGTGGAGTGAGTGGAGTGAGTGGAGTGAGTGGTGAGTGGAGTGGAGTGAGTGGAGTGAGTGGAGTGAGTGGAGTGAGTGGAGTGAGTGGAGTGAGTGGAGTGAGTGGAGTGAGTGGAGTGAGTGGAGTGAGTGGAGTGAGTGGAGTGAGTGGAGTGAGTGGAGTGAGTGGAGAGAGTGGAGTGAGTGGAGAGAGTGGAGTGAGTGGAGAGAGTGGAGTGAGTGGAGTGAGTGGAGTGAGTGGAGTGAGTGGAGTGAGTGGAGTGAGTGGAGTGAGTGGAGTGAGTGGAGTGAGTGGAGTGAGTGGAGTGAGTGCCGCGTGAGTGGAGTGAGTGTCGTGTGAGTGGAGCGAGTGCTGTGTGAGTGGAGTGAGTGCCGCGTGAGTGGAGTGTCCACTCGCTCCGCTCACTCCACGCACACTCGGTCCACGCAATCCACTCACTCCACGAATTGGCAGTTTGTTTTAATGAAGCTGCGTATAAAGGAACAGAACTAGCAACGTAAATGAAAGCACAAACCAACAGCATTGTTGGCAATACTAATTTCAGGATTCCCTATGAAGTCGCTTACAGTGTCAAAAGTAATGGCATTGTCTTCAAACTGTCAATTGCGCTTAGGAAATTACCTTTGGCGGGATCTATATGGTACTCGTTATGTTTCTGGCTTGGTCAATCTTCTTCGCAATATCGACATACCTTCAGCCGCGGACTCGAAAAGGAAATCGGGAGTTCCATCGTGCGGCGTGTTTGAAATTCTGGCGGCATTTTCATAGGCGGCCTTAAAGAGCATTGCTGCCACAACCTTTGCTTTGACCCATGAGCATGCGCAAATGTGACACGCGTTGATTTCGCAAGCTGCCCTTTGTCTCATTGTTTTCTATATATTATGCAACCAACAAAGGATCCTTTTGCAACTTGCAGCCAACGCATTATCTGCGCATGCCTACCGCCAATCTGCTTCAATCAGGGCATGACACAGTCCGGGTGTATGAATTATGTTTGTTCGATGATTGTGGCGAGTACAGACGGAGCGTTCTTTGTCTCCACTGCTTCTGGATTCAAAGGGGCTGGTTGCCCCAAAGTGCAGCAATCAGTTTTTGACACCATGCACGGATTAATTGTCGGCTTTGTGTTTTGTTGGTGTTTCGCTCTACGGGGCTACGGCGGAAACACGCAGGATTACGGAGGAAACACGCGTCCAACCAGCGCACGACGTTCTCAGGGCCTTTGCTTGTTTTGCTCGATCTGCTTACCTTCGATTCGTGCTGGTATTAGCATCACTGTGCAAACGTCTGGTCACAGATTCATTGCCCTTGGAAATCATGATGCCGTTGGCTATGTAGTTGCGGGCACCGACAGTGCCATAGCTCGTCTATTGATGCACAAGTATTTGCCATTTTCGGCCTGCGGCTTGTTCCTGCTTGTTCTCTGTATGGGCGGAATCGTTGCTGCGTGCCCAGTGCCCATCTTCATAACTTTCAGCAGCGTTTGTGAGCGCATCGAAGCAGCAAGTTCTCTCATGGCAAAAATGCCGGTTGGTTTTGCATGGTGGGAGCAAGGGGCTTGGTTCAGTTTATGATGTGCTTGGCCAGGCTTTACGGCTATTTTGTTGGCCGCCGGCGTTTTTCGGATACAGCACCACACGCGGGCATTGTGAGAACTCAACCCACTCGATTTCTTGGGGGTACTTAATAGAAGCTGTATTTAAACAGTTAGACTTCTGGGTGCTAACTCATGAGGAAACGAAAATAGTGTAAATGACGTTGATGCATGAAGTCTTCTTGTCGTAAGAAGTGATACTGTATCGATTGAACATACTCTATATTTTCGTTGTGGGAAACCAGAACATACTACATGACCAGCACTGAAATATTACATTTTCGTGAAAAAGTTAAGATGGAAGAACAACCCATGACTATCAAAATCAAGGAAGTAATTAGTGAAGAAGAACCCACCAATGAACCGAAGGCAAAAAACAAATAAGCTCAGGAGATATCCCCGACAGCACCGCCCCCTGCAAACCCTTGCGGAACCCTCTGTTGGAAACAAACAGCACCAACTGACTGTCGTGAAGGGGACATTTGGGTATATGGCAAAATAGGGGCCTGGACCGTTTGTCTAGTGTCTTCTCTTTGAGCTAGCCTCAAACTTGTAATAGCGTGGCTGAAGCTTTCCGAAAAGCTTTCAGCATTTAAGTCTCTCACCCAAAAAAACTTCAACACTGTTACGCAACCGAAGAGTACGTGAAGGCGGCATCGGCATCCTAAGCAAAACCGGCGGCGCGCTATTCTTTCTGTGTTGGATTGATAGTTTGGGGCTCTCTGGGCCCTGGTCGGGGTCCCGAGGCCCGCTGGCACCGTCGGGCCGCGGTCGCGCCCCGCCCGGTCAGGTGTCGAGGCTGAGCCGGCGCGACAAGGATTGGTCCACTTGCATCACGGGGCAGGTCAGGGCCCGCTTGCGGTTGGGGGGAGGGCCCTGATCAAGACGATCAGGACGATGGGGCGCCAATTCAGCCCCCGCTCAGGCCCTGAATCCTGAGCGGGGCTATTTCTCGGGTTCCAGGAGGTTCAAACCACCAATCCAAGCCACCAATCATAGCGCGTTGCCTTTTTTGCTTTGACGCCGCCCTCACTGAAAAAGGTACGACCCGAGGCTCGACGGTGCAGCGGAATTCGATTCCAAACAGCCAATGCCAGCCAACCAAAGCTCACCGAAGGTTTTGTGTAGGATGTCGCCTGAAAAGTGAAAAAAAAAACAAAGCTGGGCAACGCCAGCTTGCCGCAGCCGACGGGGCCCGACCAAAGGCTCGACGGCGCAATCGGCCCCGATCGGTGGGGCCCGACAGCGCAATCGGGGCCTGACCGAGGCCCAAGGGTGGAATCGCCCCGATCAGCCCGACGGCGCAATCAGGGCCCGATCAAGGCCCAACATCAGGCCCCAACCAGCGCCCAACGATGCCCCGACCAGGGGCCCGATCGTGGTGCAAGCGGTGGTGCACGCGGGCGTCCGGAGATTCCAAACTACCAACTCAAGCCACCCTGAATAGCTCACCGCCGGTTTTGCTTAGGATGCCGCCTTTGAATTGTAGAAAGCAAAGCTCGGCGATGCCAGCATGGGCCAGCCTGGGCCAGCCGACGCGGCCCGACAGATGCTCGCCGGTGCAATCGAGCTCCGCGGGGCCAAGGCACAGACAGCGCAATGGCGGCTCGATCAGGGCCCGACAGTGCAATTGGGCCCACTGGGGCCCGGTGATGCCCGAACCACCTCCTAGCCCTCGCAACCTTGTGGAACCCTCGCGGACTTGGCTACCACCCCAGCATGCAGAACCTCGTGGAACCCTTGCAGAACCCTTGCGGAAACCTGTGGAACCTTGCCTCAGGGCCGCCCCGGACCACCCCGGAGCCTATCTGGGCTGAGACCCAAGGTTTTAAGCTGTTGGAGAAAAACATAAACCATGGACGACAAAAGCAAACGCATTTCCATGGATCACGAAAGAAATTGAGTTCATCCAATGCCAACATTGTTGCAAGACAATGACTGACAATTCACTTCGTGTTCACACCGAAGTTTGCGAGGGAGCACCTGCTGAGTTGTTACCAGTTCATCAACAAAGTAATATGCGAACCATAAACCGTAAGTGGAAGAACTAAGAATGACATCAAACAAGAAGTGACGAAGGAAACCATCAAGAAATGACGGCAACATAATTCATATCAAGGTTACGAAGAACTGAAAAACGCTAAACCGTTAAACAGGCAAACTAGAAAGCAAACATCAAAACTAACATATGTATCAATGTTTCAAGTAAGAACCTAAAAATCAATATAGCAAAACCTTCTTGAGCTAAAATGGTGTTGGCAATGGTATACATCAGGAGAAAGGTGAGACGGCGCTATCACAAACACATGATCCCTACTCATTGTGATTCCCTTTGATTGCAACATGCTAGTGCTTCATTCGAACTATTGATGCGTGTCATTCATTGAAGATAGCTCTTCTGAAGTGAAACACGTGGCTTAGCCACAATCGCTTTATTGAAACCAATCCGCAGGAACATCTTTTACATGCAAGATTCGACAAGAGTCATCATATCTCAGATAAATGTATAATCTGACTAGAACAATGAAATCTCAACTGCATTTACAGCCATCTTATGAGGAACTGATAAAACAAGCATTTGGCGCTGATGACAGCCGCCCGTGAATTGAACATATAATAGACAGAAGGGCAATGAGGTACATATTAAGCCAATATGGTAGTCAGTTTGAGGTAAAACTGCTGGGGATGTTCAAAAGAAAAACTGAACAGCAAAGGACAAAGAAGAATCAACTGGTAGTGGAATAACTGCTGAACTCGGTGACGACAACAGCAAAAATATTTAAACGAAAGGTCAATGGAAGCGAACTATCTGAAAGTCGAACTTGAAGCACAAATCAAACTTTGAAGAGAACACTAGAAAGAAATGGCAAGCGCTGCGCCAAAACAATCACTACCAAACAGTGTTGAAATGTATTCAATGGCAAATGCGGAAGAAGAATATGACTTAGGGCCGTCAGACCAGGTTATGAGAGAAGACGAAGCAAGAGGAAGAACACAAGGTGCACAAAGAGGATTGATGGCAAGAAAAGAAAAAGAAAAGAACAAACAAGGTAGATGCTGATATTTCATCCACAGTCCCTGAAAGACAAACCAGAACACACAAGAACACCATTGACTATTCAACTCAATGGAACCATTGGAATTCAACTCAATTGAAACATTGGAAAGGAAGCATAGTAAGTAAACATGACATACTTTATCAATTACATCCAAAAGGAGCAGGACTTTCCGAAGCGCAGGAAGAAGAATACGCAAATAGAAAGAAGGAAGGAAAGGACAGAAGTGAAACAAGCAGTACTTTTTTAGTTAGACTGGCGAGAGAACTAACCAACAGCGGGAAATGGACAACAAAGGTAAATGATGAGTTACTAAGGAAAACAATGACAGATTGGCGCGGTTCGATCATTTTATATACATATTTTACAAACAAAAAAAACAAATGATGAACAACACAACACGCTATTTGAGGCGTCGGCCTACATTTGACGAAATGCTAAACGAAGCGATGACGCACAAATTACTGTAATAATCACAAGCATACCAGAAAACTTGTCAGTAGATTGCCAATGAAGGAAATTGGTTTGGATGAATTTCATTGAATGAACAAACACATTAAGAACAAACATATGAATAATGGTAACAATATGTATGTTCCCGGAGATGACACTTCACAAGGCAACACAAACACATAACTAAGAAAACAATCGAACGCAAACAGACCTAGCAAACAAAAAAGCAACTCAAACAAATAATTATGATGTCAAATCAAAAACTCGCATCTAAGTGGGTATTCAAAGAGCTTCAAAAGTAATCCGATGAATAGGGCAGGGCAGAAGCCGACGCAGAAGCGTTTACAATGACGATGATGACAATGATGATGAACACAATAAGACAAGGCTAAATCTGATTAGGATTATATAGAGTTTAAGTTATCATTGTTATAACGTGGACCACTTCACCCCCTATTCGTGTAAATTATTCCCCGCCTATCATTACTCTTGATAGTTCTTCCTCGCACACGGTGAACTATTCAAGTTCATCAGACGCAACTGCTAATTATGAGCCAGCTCCAACAACTGACATACCAGTCCCTAATTACTGATGTTGAAAGTGAAGAAGATGACAAAGACAACTAAAAAGGACGATCAAACATAATACAATAATGAAATACGTATTATTAGACCTTCTACAAGAACTGGTAAGACATGATACTTTTGTTGCTGGTAAGACAGCTTCATTTGGTGCTAAGAGTCATGAGCGTTTCACTGATTGTCATTTTAATTAAAGCAAGGCGTCAAAATATGTGAAACGGCATTTGTCAAATGAATGATTTAATCATGTTGACACTGTTGGAACTTGTTGTTTTCATTGTCTGGGGAAAAGAACACTTACAACGAAGCAACAAGACATGTAGAAAATAAACAACATGAACAACACATATATCAGACATAATATCATGTTCAAATGAAACATATCGTCTTCAAATAACATGCGAGTAATCACGTTTAGAAACAGCATCAATTGCATACTCATTTTTGTAGTTCCTGATGAAATGATATGTTTGGTTTTTCTGCCTATCCTTTTTCTTCTTCCTCTTCTGCTTTCTTTGCCTCCCTCGCTGCCTTCTTGCTTTGATAAAGCGCTCTTCTATTCCTTCTCTTTCGCTCCCTCACCTTCTCTATGTGATCAGGTTCTTCTCCTTTCCTTTTATGCGAATACACACGGGAAAACCGTGCCATATGCTCTCTGAGTTCATCCCATGTCAGGCCCTCTGGTTTCTTAACAGCCATTCTGATTGTATTTAACAATGCTCCTTGAAGACTATTCGGAACAATACTATGTCATAACATTTTAAGACTAGAAGCACTTCAAGAAATAATATTATAGTTGATAGTTAAACTATATTATGATCAAACAGATTGAACATTGCAAAAATACGGTTTAACAATTTAAGGGACAGCAAAGTAGGCAAAGCTTCACCGGACATACCATATAAACAAATTAACAATGTGGTTGATTTATATGAAGACCGTAGAAATTCACAATTTGGAACTGCTAATAAGCTAATACCCTAAGAAAAGCGACGCAGGATTAAACAACCATGAAAGGCGGTGGCAAAATATGAAGAAGCAGAACCCATCAGAGAAATATGAAGCAACTGCAAAGAAAGCAAGGACAGGCAAGGAAGTTAAAGCAGTGGTAAACAAACGTGATAAACAGCCCCCCATGTTCAATTAACGGCATTATCCGGATTGTCAAACAAGGCTAAGGCTAGTTTCACGACAAAATTACAATGTTAAGTTAAAGTGTTTTTCTCACGCGAAGACTGCTCATGTCAAAGCCAACAAGTTGATTAAGACACTGGTAAAAAGGAAAATTAGAAGGTATCATAGATGAACATAATTTGTATAACAGATTGATAATGACCATCAGCAGTGAGTTTGAAGAGACAGGGACAATAAGAATTGAGTGTATAAAGTTGGTTCAAGCTGGCACATCAAACTATGATCAGAGAGAAGAGCTCTTGCAAGAAAGTGAAATCATCAGCATCTACTACTGGTATGTTCAAACAGAGGTAGATGTTGATGCTAAGGCCGTAAAGGAAGCGCTGGGGAAAAAGAACTACAGAGACAATTAATGCTAAATTAATACACTGCTTGACAATTGTGAAGGAACATACTTAACAAGAGAGAAAAGGAACCACAAAAAAGCCATTATCGCGAAAAACGGTTTAGAGCTAATATACTTATCAAATGAAGAGCTTGTTAAAAATGGTGGTGCATGTATGGATCTCAAAGGGACAAGGCATTTATAATACAACCCTGATGACTACACGAAAAGAAACGGTAAACATATCTAGGGCGCTTGTCAAGAACAACCATGTTTGTTTGTTGAATGATAAATTAAACACCCTGCGTCAAGCGCAACCCAATGACACACTGGAAGTGCGTGCATCAAGCAATAATACCAAATGTTTGATACTATACATGAGTGGCTGAAACTGAATGAACATGAATAAGACATAACCTGATACAATGTGGAACAAGTTGCATATCGGCTTGCAGGAGAGCAATGTGGATCGCTCAATAATTGCAAGGAGGGCAAATATCAAACATCATATCATGGTCAGGCTTCATTTCAAGAAGTTGATACAGCCAGTCAAGTATAACATAGTATTCTTGAAGAACAGCATCTGTCATACTACAATGAAGTTGATATGGCAATCCTGGAAGAATGCAAAACCAGTGAAGGCATTCACATTTGCTGGCACGTGCAATTAAACCCGATTTGCAGACTTTGAGTGGTGGAAACCGTTTACTCAAGACTGCAGTATTGATCAAATGCATGACTTGATCAGGTGTATTGTTCAAGCGTAAGCGGGCAACATCTGGATATATATATATATATATATATGTGGCATGGCTTTGAGAATATTAATTTGGGATGGCACTAACAGAAACAATATATACTGCAAGCAACGTTCATACATATACAAAGAGCAGTTCGTGGACGACCTTTGTGCAACTGATATTACTGACCCAAAAACAACCGCAGATATAAGTCGAGGCACGCTGAACAAGTCGAACAACGCAGCACAGCACAGCAGAGCTTCTATTCATTCAATGGTGACAAAACCTACACAGTAGGTGAAAACAAGTGTATACATATATATATATATTGAGGAAGAAGTAGGGGAACAAATGGAACTTGATAGCGTGGAAAAAAGGCACTGTGCTTTATGTGCTAAATGTGTCCGAGAAAATGTAACTAACACATGTTGTTTAATACAGTAAAATAATTTGCTCTTTGCTTGGCTGTGTTTTGCTTCGCTTTGTTTTGGCTTTGTTTTTGCTATGTTGTTGCTTGGCAATATGTCTTTGCTGGGCTACGTCTTTGCTTGCTTATGTCTTTACTTGCTATATTTCTTTGCTTTACTGCATGCCTTGTATGCCTTTGCTTTCTGCGTGGCCATGTTTTGCCTTGCTATGCCGTTGCTTTGATGTCTTTGTTGGCCATGGCTTTGCTTTGCCACGTTTTTGCCTTGCTATGTCTTCGCCTGGCTATGTCTTTGCTGTGCTATGTGAGTCGTCCGTAACTCGGAAGCTTCTCATCTAAACGTCCTTTGATAATAACAAAACTACGTGGCCCATGATCTGAGATTGACACCTCGCCCATCGCAACGCAGGCTTGAATCAATTGACCTCGCCCCACTTGTCCATTCTACTCCTGCTTCACCCCATGCCCCCAACACGGCAATGTTAACAGAATTCAAGGGGTTGCTGGGGTGACATTGGCTCAAACGCACACACACACACACAAACGTGCAAACACACAAACACACCACACGCAAACAAAATACTTCGCGCTAGACTCAGTTCAGCCCCCTCTGCAGCAACCTGTGTCATGTCAAACTGCAAAACCAAACACCGATGGGGGGCTGAGCTGAGGGAGATCTAGGTGTGAGCGGGCATACATGATGTGCAATGTGTTTTCCTTTTGCTTCAAGCAGCTGCTCAAGCTCAGGATGAATCTCCAGGCCGATTCCCTGAAGTATGTGATGATACTTTTGTATTGCAGCAAGGCGCGTTTGCTCCAGCAGCTTGAAATCAAAAGAACCTGCCGTCCTTGCAATCAAGTCTGGCAAGCTAAAGTTGTTTGCCACCAACTTGCTCAGTTCGTCACCATGCAAGTGTGGAATGTTCATAGATTGCGCCATCTCCAGAGTGCGAAAGTCTGTGGCCAGTAGAATGGATGCTTTCCCTGCTGACACAGCCGCCATAGTTCCATGAATCCGACAGCCTATCACAAAATCCACTTGCTTCAGTTCATGCATCCAATCTTCCATGTTCACAAAGAACTTGATCCGGGATGTGTTCCATTCACTGCCGGCTTTCAGAAGGCGACTTTTCAAACTGGGATAATCATACCTTGATTGCAACACAAAGAAACCGTCATAAGTACGATACAACTCGATCAACAAATTGTACACCTCTGTATGGAAACGCCCGCCAAGTTGCATCTGTGGGAGATGGATTGCGATCCTCAGAGAGCCCAATTGACTTTTCTGCACAGCTCGGTCCCAGTCTCTCTGCAATACGGACCCCAGATTTGCTTCTCGATTGATGGTGAAGCTGGGACAGCCCAACGGCACACATGCACTGAGAATACCTGCTCGCTTGCACAAGTGAGACGTCACGTTGCCACGCACGCTAAAACCATGTGGAGCTCTCAAGGCAACCTCAGTCAGCAACCTGACTGAGCTCTCATGCAGCTGCATAGAGGCAACTGCCTGCGGGATGTCTTGGTCGTCTGGCAGTTCTGCTTGGAGGCCAATTCCAATGAGAATTGATGGTACATTCAACTGCCGGACTTGCTGGGTGAAAAAAGAAGTCAATCCGGACACCGATGAGGGCAACTCGGTTGAGTTCTCGGGTATGTAGAGCAAGTTAGCAGTGGGCAGCACACAGGCATCCGCATCCGCCGAAACATCATTTGGAGGTAAACAGGCTGTCACATAAGGATTGAGCAAGTTGAGTGCGCCGTACTCCCAAACGATATTTCCCAGATTTGCATCCCAGGCCGTGGCCATTTGCCATGCCTTCGCCTGGTCGGTGGCAAGTACAGGGGTCTGCTTAGCTTTTCTCCAGTAGAAAGCGTTCTTCCTGCTCACGATGCGGGGAGTGCCAGGCAACAAATCCAGAATCTTCGGGATGTCAAGGTCGCTCGCGGTCGTGCCCTGTCCACAGCTCTTTGAGGCCGTCGTGTGAGAAGTGTCACAATTGAGCCCCACGAGGTTGTGCGTGGCCACAACAGCCCCCACATGTCCACCGTGTTGGATACAAACATTCACATTGGCATGCGGAGTTTGCAATTGACCAGCCAAGAGTTCGTGGCAAAATGACTCTGCCCAACTTTCGTCCCAGCGCAGTGTGCCCAAGTCTTGTGTAACAATCAACTTTGAACACGTCATCCTTTGAAATCTCCCATTGCACGCTGCAACTGATGGAACCGGGACCAAAACGAAGAGCGACAAATTGGTGGGTCCAACTGGCACTCCAAGGTGAGGCCAAACAGTCCGCAGAGCACGGTTGTATTGGTACGCCATGAGAGTTGCTGAAATCACGATGACTCCCAAAACACCCGCAGCAATTGTACGCCTGGGCAGGCTCAGCATTTCACAGTTGCCAACGTCTCTCCTTGCCAATGAATAGAGGAACGCCCCGCTCATCGAAACCATCACGCCAGCAAAGCCTACAGGTGTCACAGGTTCCTGTAAAAAGATGAATGCGGCCACAATCACAACCACGCGCTTCAATGTGTTCAAGACACTGTGTGATATCGGTTGAACCAATGATAAGACCCAAAATGAGGAAATCTGATATAAAGAGAAGAGCACACAAGACTCCGCAAGCCACGCCAGCAGTTGAAAAGATGACACATCACTCTCCGACCAAGCCTGCACCGTGGAGTTGAATCCGCGGGTTCCAAGCATGACCGCTGGCAAAGATATAATGGTACCAAGAATTGTAGTCATGGCAAACTGGTTGGTCATTTTGCTGACCGGGTCACTGCCCAAGTATTCAAAATCGCTATTTTTCTGCACCAGAACATTGCGCAAGGCAAAACACACATTCGAAAGCATAGCAAGGACCAAGGTGGATGTGTCGAATCCCCAAGAGGCAGTGGTCAAGCAAACTCCAAGAACAATTGGAATGAGAGCTGCGTATGTCAATGGATGCAAGCACTGCTGCAATACCAAAGCCGAGGCCACAGCATTGACAACAGGTTCCAAAGATTTCACCACGTGTGTGAAAGACACATGTCCAGCCGCAAGAGCAGCTTGAGTCGCAATTTGGCCTGCAGCAAAGCACATACTTGCTGGAATCATTGACGCAACGTCCCGCCGTGTTGCAGATGGCATCGGCAAACAGCACATCCACAATGCTGCTGCCATAATGTTTCCAGAAGCCAACTGAATCCAGGCAACGGACACTGATGCGTTGAAGGAGCGCAATACCATCTTGTTGACGAAATTATATCTGACATTGAAGGCATACCATGCACAAACGAACACCAGCAACTTTGCAAAGGCTAAGTTTGCACTCACCAACATATACATAATGAGCCGAAATGACTGCAACGTCATGGCTAGTAGCCTGACTCAAACCAATGCTATGCACAATCATTATGCAGGAAACTGCGACACGTGCCTGAGCTTGTATGTGTGCCCCCCTTCGCTGAAAGGCTGAAAACTATCGCTCAATGGCTCAGCAATATCGCTAAACCAATGGAAGCCATTTCTAATCTGTCCTGCTTCTGTCCTGCCCGCGCTTCGCAAATATTTGCGAATTGCTTGCCACACCCCATGTTTTCGGTATCCGGCTGAGCGGTTCATCCTGCCGCGGCGGCTTGTTGGTGATGCTAGGGAAGCCACAAGTTACAACCCAGGTTCAGACCGGCTTGGACATCAGGGGTCAAGCCCCAAAGGCCTCGTTTTTGGAGTCCCGAACCGCCCCGCAGTACCCAAGTCCACGCCTATTCCATCCAGTCTCCCGGTCGTAGCGGATCTTTTGCAAGACTTCCAGCATCGCGCTGAATAAGGCCCCTTAGCTGCATGGCTGTGTTTTGCTTGGAGTTGGCACCTATTTTTTGCGTTGGTTTGAAGGAAAACAAGAGAACCAACGGAAAGCATGGACAGAACTTGTTGGGCAAAGGGAAGCCGAATGCGTTCTCACCCATTGGGGGATCCCACTTTCACACAGACCTACATGGTCAGCCGGGCCATAAGCAATCTGCACTTGTCTTTGCGCAACCCCTGTGAGTCATAGAAACCAGCGACAGGAAGTTGTGCAGGAATTTAGCCAAACATCCCATGGTTGTCAAGGGCCCCCTAGTAGTCCCCACCCGCCAAATAGCGACTTGTCAGGCCAATTTGAGGTTGGTTGGATTCTTGCAAACCTTTGTGTGTGCCGTGTTTGCCCTTCTTGCCGTTCACAGCTGAAAGCTATGAGGTCTGTGCCCAGATAAGCTCTGAAGTGCGAAAACTTCATGGAGCGGTTGCTTCCTCCCCCCTCTGGTGCTTGCAGCGTCTGCTGGGCTTCACCGCGAAGAAGCCCCCGTCCAATGGCGCGATGAGACTTCCGGTGGCGAGGAACATCTGCTGACCTGGGGCATCCAGTTGAGTCACAATCACCTGGCGCTCAAGGGGTCTGCAAACCATGCAAAGAACGAAACAAGCAGACAAATTCGCCAGTTTAAGAAAAACATCGGGGGCCAACTCACCACACCCCAGCTCCCCCTTACGCTGAAAAGTGATGCAGAAAAAGAAAAACCCAACTCTAGACTCTAGTCGATGAATTCCTCTCTAGCTGCTTTTGATTGGGAGCGCAGGTTTCAAAGGCAATCCTTCACTTCTGGGGTAGCCGGGTTGATTCATTCGGGCTCGGCATTGGTCAACAGGACAAGCGAGTCCATTTCCCAAGAGTCAACCCAGCCCAAGGCACATCCATAGGAATGGGATCAATCTAGCAGAGAGATCCAAACACATTTTTCCGGGGGAGTTCGTTGACCAGTCATGTTCCTCATCTCGAACCCAGCGAATCCAAGAAGGGGCCCCTAATTGCAGCGACCTCTACAAACGGAAAATCCTCAGTCGTCTGTGGGCCTACAATGGGGTCCAGTTTCATTTGCCCTGGGATCAATGCATTTACCCTATATGAGCTGACACAAGGGTGCAGAAAGACTGCTTCTTTGGAGAATCTCCCTTCCATGGTTGGAAGAAGGTTCCAGTGTAGTCGGTGAGCAAAACAAGACTCTAGAACTGGATGGTTGAAGCCCCCAGCTTAGTGGGAAACATCATCTTCCAAGAGGTAACGTCTAAAGATCCGCCCAGCCAAAGGTGCCTTTCTGTCGCGGCTTGCCCGAACACAGGATCATTCGCCTCAAAGACCTAAACATTCCTGAACTTGAGTGATCAACATGACAGTGGACACCAATAGTGGGTTATTTAAACAATGATTTCACCATGTTTAACTTCCATTGCTGGAGCCCCCTGGCAAAAACGCAACCATCTGTCCAGTAGTGATAGATTCCCTATACAACCAAAAGACGGAATACAACATAGTATTAAGCAAATGGAAGCCGAGCCCTGCCAAACCAGAGCGAAGGCTGCTGAGCTGCCGCAGTTGAAGGCAGGTGCAAGATCCCCGACGATGCGCACGTCAGTGTCCAAGTAGACAATGACATCGTACTCGTCCAAATTCATGGCATGCAAACCTAAAGCCCATGCTCAAACATTCCGAAGGTCTCTCTCTCTCTCCCTCTCTCTTTCTCGTTCACTTCAGACTGCTAATTGCTACAAGTGCAAGTGTTGTCAAAGGAAGTTTAGTTAGAAAACTTCCGTAATACGAAAAGTAGAGCTAGACATGCGCAAGCAGAGTTAGACATGCGCAACACGCGAAGGGTACCCCTGTTCAGCGTGCGGGATCGCCACGGGGTCGGGAGGTTGCCCACTGTAATGCTCGCGCAGAGGTTTTCGAAGGTTCATTTTGCGTGGCAGGCGCCGCGCTTTGGCAACCTAAGGTGCAGATTTCGTGGCAGGCGCAGCGTTTTGTGCCCGTGCAAGGTCGAGTACAGATTTCGTGGCAGGCGCAGCACATTCGCAAGGTCAA
>CAUJNA010001580.1:217500-242500 GCA_963377175.1 Effrenium voratum
CGTGGCCAGCGGCAGAAAGATGCTGAGAGGGCGAAGAATTTCAAGTTTTTGAGAACGCAGCAGTACTTGTTTGATGCAGAGCAGCAATCTCGTTTCCAAGCATTGGAGGCGCAGATTTGCAACGCTGAGCATCAAAAGCAGAAATCCGTTGATGCCTTTTGCGAGCGGCTCATCGAGCATGCAGCTGAGCTGCGTGATTTTGCACAGCCTTCACTTGAGGCGCTTGGCAACTTGCACGCAGCTAAGGCAAACCCGAATATTCAAAAAAATAATCAAGCGAGTGTGGCCAGATAGGTCGGCGGATCAGCAGCAGCAAGTTGCTTTCTTGGAGGCCATAATTTGCGCTGAGAGGCCGGCAGTTCAGCCGCGTCTCCAGCCTGAAGTTGATGCATTTTGTGAGTGGCTTGCTAGCCACGCCGAAAAAGCTGCGTGCCTATGCCCAGCCGTCACTTCAGGCTCTAAGCAACTTGCATGCGAGGAAGACAAGTCCCATATTGAGCAAAATTTACAATTTTCGCTGCGCATGGCAGCACCTGTCTCGCAGCAGCAGGTTCAAGCCCTAGAGCGTACAATCTGCGCACACGGGACAGCGGCGATGCCCCGTCGCGAGTGCGTGACTGCATCAAAGCTGTGCATTGCAGAGACCGAGCTGGGAAATAAGTTGTCCAGGCCGAGAAGGCCAAAGAGCCTGCGCCAGCTCTACGGCAATAGCGCCGACGCAGAGTGTCGCGTGATGTCGATTTTTCATAGGGCGCGTGACGCGTGCGGTAGACACATTTCTGCAGTCGCTCGAATTTATGCGCCTAATGCAAAGAAGGGTGGTTTGGCACCCATGTCTCAGTGAACGACATGCCTGGGAAGTTTGAGTCGCACTGCTTCAAAAAGACGAACTTTGCGTTGGCGCCTCGTCGGTCTTGGCTGGCGTGGCGAGACTCTGCCAGAGACGGACGCCTTGACTTTCTTCGAAGTTGTCGCCCATACAGCACATGGTGCGTATCTTCGCGTTGCATGGGACTGGGCAGACGGAGCTCCGCGGGCATGTTGGCAACTTGTTTCAGAATGGGCCTCAGTTTGTGAGACAGATTCCTGTGATAGTGGGGCGACATGAACATGCTGCTCATTCGCAGGTGTTTGAAAGACCTCAATTGCAAGCAGAGGGTTCCTTTCCTTGCTTTGCGAAAACGTCTAGAAAGGGCGTTAGATAGGATTGCTCGTCCTCTGGCGGAAGGTGGCTCTTTGGTTTGGCAGCCAGGCAGCCTAACGCCGCAGGGCTATTTGGAGCTAGTCAACCGCGATAACCTAGGGCAGTTTGCCGGCACCGAGGAGGGGGAAGAGCCGCGCGGTTTGCAAGCGGTGGTTGTAGAGCAGGGCCGTTTAGAAGACATGGAATTCAAAATGTTCCAAATTTGGATGGCCACGACTTTGTCTTTGCAGCTCAGCGCAGTGGTAGAGTTGCTGCACGAGCCGCCAGATGCTGCGGATCCAGTGGCCAGTGTTCGTGCTTGCTGGTGCTCCACTTGCAAACCGCACGGCTCTTCCCCCTCCTCGGTGCCGGCAAACTGCCCTAGGTTATTGCGGTTGACTGTAGGTTCTGTGGAAAATAGCCTGCCACGTCCTAGTCGCTGTGCTGATTCTCTCTGTGCGGACTTCGCGTCTCCACTAGTCCTGATTACACACAGGTTTCCCGGATTATGTCACAAGTTGGCTTATGTTACTGCAAGTTGGCTTTGGCACGCCGACGCGAAAGCCACACGGCGATCGCAGTGGCTGCACTTCTGTACAGTAAGATGCTGCATCGCTTGCGAGGTAGGGCAGTAAGAGGTAGATGAGTAGTGCGAGGGTACTAATAGTAGCCAGAGCATGCAGAGCATCCTGTGCCAGGACCGGCAATCGCTGTCGCTGCGTGGGCTTCATGTCATGACTAGTGATAATACGAGCACAAAAGACAACTACGTTGCAAATTGCTTTGGCATACGAGCGTGCGTGAAATCCACACAGCGAGCGCGGTGACTGCGCCTTGTACAGCTCTGCGCAGCATCGCGTGCAAAGAGACTGAGTCCAAGCATGGCCTTGGGCATGTCAGTTCAGACTGCCCCGCAGTGACTTGCGTCCACGGGGAAGGCATGCGAAACAGGCGGCGGTGGGGAGTTCGAGGTGGTGACTGTTGGCTAAGAAGATTGTGCTGCATGGTGCCGTTCTTTCTTTTCAAGTGCCCTCTGTTGCTTTGATAGTTTCTTCGTTGTTTGAATCAGAGGAAATCATCTTCTGGAGGGGAAGCCTGGCAGATAGCGTCCTGAGGTTTGCCAACACAGTGTTTGTAAACGCTTCTTTGGTTTAAAAACCGATGGTGCGAAGTAGTCCGCAAGTTTCTGTGTTGGTCTTGTGCGTCGTGTTGGCATCTGATGGTCCACGGTTCAGTCATGCTCATCGTTTGTGTGGAGCGGAGTCGTGTTGGTGGAAGAAGCGCAAGATGTCCAGACACTGTTTTCGTTTCTGGGCAGCTTCAACGGGGTCGTCGCAGCAAAGGTAACATGTTTGGGGGAGTTGGGATTGGGTTGTGATGAGGAGTGAGAGTTAGCAAGGCGCACTCTGTAGAGAGCATGCTGCTTTGCTTTGACAACGACTTCCCGCAGCTTTTGCCGTTTGAGCCCAGGTTGCGGCATTTGCACACACATGCCTGTGTTGAGTCAATAGATGTAGACAGATCAGACAATAAGACATATTTACGTGGTTAAGTCGGCACGACAGTTCAGTCTGCCTACAGGAGCCATGGACATCCAGCAGCTGCTGGTAGCGTTGCAGGATCCAAGCGTGATGCAGCACGTGGCCGCCGTGTTGCAGCAAGCACAGCCAAGCGCGCAGCCAGCAGCTCGTGTCCTTGATGCTCATGTCCGGTGCGCCAATTCAGGTCACCTGGGCCTGGGCGTGCCTTGCCTGCCAGTCTGATTGTTCGTTGACTGCCACCGCAAGTGCAGCCAGCGTCAGCCAGTGTGCCAACAGGTCTTGAGCGACATAGCAAAAAAGGCGCGCCTTGTCTTGACTCCCCCTGTTTTAGTTCCCCTGTCAGTTTGAGGTTGTAGCAGGAGCCACTCGAATGGGGAAAAGGTAGGGAGGGCATTGATCTCGCGCGCACAGTGTGTTGAGGCTAAAGATACACTCTTACGGTAGGGCGGTCCCTGCTTTAAACTCCCCCGGTTTTGACTCCTTCTGTTAGTTTGGGATTGTGTTCTGTGCACAGCGTGTGGAGGCCAAAGATACACTTTTTGGGAAGAGGAGAAAGAAAAGGAAAGAAAGAAAGAACAAGAAAGAGACAAAGAAAGAGCGCAACAAAACAAACACAAGCCAAGCTCTTCCTATAGGCACTCTTCTCGCTTTAGAAACTTCGTATATCGGCTTCGCCGGCTCTACTGGTAATGTTGTTAACACAAACAAACCCGTAGTCTGCACAACTCCTGTTTCTCATGGGCTCGCAATGTAGTAAAGAGCTCACGGTCTGCGGTCATGTGCAAGCTATGTAGTACAACACCGCATGTACTCTGACAGCGTCCCTCAGATAAAAGATCATGTAGTATCTTTCAACTGGAATGCAAATGTCAAGATTGACAGTAGTGATGAAAACAAGTGTTTTTCATCCATGCTACTGTAGTGAAAAGGGAAAACAGGTGTAGTTCTCAGGAGCTCTCGCTGTTCAGGATTCGGTCCCGGATGTAGTCGGGCTGATTGGAATTCGTGAGGAGGTGCCTGTTGTTGTTGTGGCGCCTCATGTGGGCCTATGGGTGGTTCCCCAGTAGTCTCTTTGAGTCTGGCGTAGGTGCAGTAGTGCTTGGACCCTTGCAGGCTCCCGCATGTGGTTCAGGTATTCTTCCCTGATCCACGTGTCCTGTTGTAGTCCTTTACCGGGAAAACTGGCATCGTGATGCGTTGTTCCCGGAGAGTGCGTAGAAGTTGTGCGTGGTCAACAAGTAGTGGCCATAGTATTCTGTAGTCTTGCTCCAAATGCAGTGGACAGCACGTCGCACTGTGCATGTCGTTGGGGTGTAGTTGAAGTTGTAGTTGATCAAGGAGGCTCCCTGGTAGTGGGACAAGCGAAGGGTGTAGTGGCTTTGGATTGAAATGGAGTGACTAATGTAGTCACGAAGTAGTCCAGGTTGTTGTGAACTGAGTGCTATTGTAGCCTATGTTCTGCTGCCAAATGCAACCGACACCTGAAGTTGGTTTCCTGGTAGTAGGGCATCCTGCCCAGTCAGCATCGACATGACCGTCGAGATCCAGGATGTTGTTGGTGTTTGCTCTTAGTGCTGTTGTTGGTTATATGGTGAGTTTGTAGTGTTTGGTGCCGTGCAAGTAGTGTAGTAGGTGCTTGACTCTCTCTTGAGAAAGTTCTGCAGGTGCTGTGAGGTCTCGTGCTAGTTCTTTTGTCGCGTAGGCAATGTCTGGTCTTTTGTGTGCGAACCATTGAAGTTTACCAACAATTCTTTCGTGTTGTTCGTGGTCGAGTAGCGCTTTGATTCCTGGAGCGGTCACTGTGTTGCAGTCGGTCATTCCAGTCTCCTTGACCATATTGTCGATGTAGGAGTCCTGAAGTCCAAGAGTGCAGTAGTTGCCGAGGGCTCGATGTTTCTTCCCAGGACTTGTTGTGGTTTACCAGGCTCGAGGTAGCCAATGTGCTTGAGTAGTACCTGCGAAGATGGACAAGCACCAACAGATCGTCCACGTAGACCATGATGTAGCAGTCACGAGTTGCATTGGTGTAGACGTTGGGCTCTGTCTTTAGTCTTGCAAAGCTGGGCTTTTGTAGCACTTCAGTCAGGTAGTCCTGCCATGCTTTAGGATCGCTCGTAGTTTCTTCTCCGGCGGCGTTCGAAGCTTGTGTAGCCGTTGGCGTGGACGACGTAGCGATTTAGCGTCCATGCTGCATGTCGTACTATCCAAGGTAGTAGACAGTGCTTCGTGGACATCGTCTTGCTGTAGTTCACCTGCGCTGTGACACGCGAGAAGTGTTCGATGTAGTCGCTCAACGCTTCCTTGACTGTTGCTGCTATAGGGAGGTGCGTGTCGAAGAGTCATTGAGCCAACTTTGGCTGCTGTAGCTTTTAGGAGTGCGTTGAGTGTGTCTTCGTTGTCGCTCTGTAGTATGCCGTGTGTTCCTTCCGCACTCAAAGATGAATGCTTGTAGGTTGTTGACCATGTAGTCCATCATTGATGGTTTGTCCGGAACCATTACCGCCATACACAGTTGTGTAGTAACATCAGCTGCTGTTAAGACTGGTATGGTCTTTGGGTCTTGTTGTGATTTGATGTGGGCAAAATCTACTTGAATGACGGGTTGTCGTGATTGTTGTATCTTGTAGTTGTCTTGGCATCCCTTGCCTTACACGCAAATTGGACACCATTTTTTGTATGGTAGGTGTGTCAAGTTCTGTTCTGCGATTTTTTGTGGAGTTGGTTGCTGTGGTTGTCGTAGTCCTCTTGCTCTGTGTGCTTCATGATGTTCCTGTTGTTGTTCCTCGTCGTGGTTCTCATGGATGTACTCGTAGTCTTTCTTTATATTGAACCTTGTTGTTCCTTTCCATTGAGATGGTAGTGCTGCGTTGCCCACGACTGTCCAGTCATCTTTGCGTTGTGAAACTTCTCCAAAGTTTTTGTTGGTGACTGTAGTTCTGTCAGGTTCGAGTGTGTTGATTGGTGGATGTCCGGGTCCATCTGTTGGCGTGAACAGTGTAGTTCTGTGCTGTGAGTGGTCTGTGTATGGTCGCCTTTGGTTGTGTGCTGTCAAGGTCTGTAGAAGGTGCTGCGTTGCGTCCCCATATCTTTTTTGGAGCTCGTAGTTGAATCTTTGGTTTTGTTGGTGGAGTCTCCATTAGTTGTTGTGGTTGTGAGCTCTGTCTTGTTGGTGTGGTCTTTGATGTTGCTCGGCGTGTAGGTGTTATCTTTCTTCTGCATCTGGTTTCTCCAGTCCAGTTGTCACCTTCTAGTCTTCTTTGTAGTTCTTGCTTGGAAAGTTGCTGGGGGTTCTCTTGTAGTTGTTCTTGCTCTTGCCCTTGTCTGTTGATGATGGTTAGTCGCCAATCGTCTAGTTCTTCTTCTAGTATTGGGCAGCCGCTGTTGTGTGGTGTGAAAAGTGCTTTGCGTGGTTGTTTGTGAACTCTGATGGCGTAGTCACCATCAAGTTTCCAGTCGTCAGTGTTTCCACCAAGGAGCGGTCGCAGTCCTTGGTCTGTGTGTGTGAGTGGTGCAATTTGTTCTTGTTGTTGTTTTGCTTCCTCTGTAGGTTGGATCACAGGAATGGCTGTTCCATTGTCTGTAGTCATTGGGTAGATGTCGAATCCTGTAGGGATGTTGATCTTTTCTGCTCGTAGGTAGAAGAGTCCTGAGTGGTGCGCTTGTTGTTGTCCATGAGTGATGGTGCAGTGTCGTGGATTGAAATCGAGTCCATATCCTCTATCAAGTAGTCTTGATGCACTGAGGATAGGATACTTCACACCACAAACGTAGTAGGGTATCATGATGTAGGGAACATACTTGATGCCGTAGACAGGGGTAACCGTGTAGAGTTGTGGAACAGATTCTCCACAAGGTCGTGGTGGTAGATTTGGCGCGTAGTCCTTTGGGCAAACACGTGTAGATGCTCCTGAGTCGATCAGCAGGTGGTGGTATGACTTGAAGTTGGAGTACATGATGTAGTGTGTGATGGGGTCCTCAATCTTATTGTTTCTTTGCTGTTGTGTTGCTGCTGCTATGTCGAAGTGCAGTTGTGCTCTGTCCTCTTGCAAGAATTGTTGAAAGCTTTTGCTGTGGTCGTTCCATGATGTTGTATGTGTGTTGCGTGCTTTCCAAGTGGTGATTTGGATTTGTGCTTGTGTGGTAGTGACTTTGCTTGTCTGATGTGTCCAATGGTGAGGTGTGACTCGTTGATGCCTCCAATGTAGTTTGCAGTGTCTTCATAGCTGTTGTCATTCATCCCAGCTGTTGTCATAGTCGTAGTTGTTCCAACTCTCCCATGTAGTTCACCTCGTGCCCATGCCCTGCTTCTCCTTCGTAGTACCAGTCCCAAGTGTTGTTCAGATCCTGAGGTAGTTCTTCATTGTTGTCCTGATCTGTTTGTTCTTGGTCTGGTGGATGTAGTTCTTCTCCTTCTCTTATGTGCCAGACAGGCACTCTGCAGTCCTAGGCCCAATGGCCGGGCTTGCCACATCGGTGGCATGTCATGCAGTTTTTGCTTCCCTTGCTTTTGCTTTGCTGTAGTTTCCTTGGCCTTTGTAGCCTTTGCTTGATCCATAGCGTTTGGATCCTGAGTAGCCTCTTCCTTTGCTCTTGTTGTATCCTCCTTTGTTGTAGCTTCCTTTGTTGCCTTTGTCAAACCCCTTGTAGTGTCCTTTGCTCCTGCATTTGCCTTTGCCTTTGCTTCCTTTGTAGTGGCCTTTGCCTTTTCCTTTGCCTTTGTAGTTTCTTCCTTTCCTCGAAATGTTGTCAACGCCCATTGGTGCAGGTCCTCCATTCTAGTTTGTGCCTACAGCTGAAGTCGCTCTTGAGAAGGCAGAGGACATCTTGTAGTAGTCCAGGATGACTGCTCTGATCTCGCTGTAGTTCGTGATCTGTCCAGCTCGCAGTTGGCGATGTTGTTGCAGTGCTCCTTTGGGTGTTGAGTAGTGTTGCAATCTTTACTCCATCTGGTAGTGCTGTGCCGTTGTCTTTCTCGTAGCGGTTGATGTCGTATTCCCATTGTAGGAATTGCTCTTCAAACTGTGCTTCGTTGAATGTAGCTTCCAGTAGTTTAGTAAGGTAGCCAACGCTGCGTGTTCCTACTGGTAGGTTGAATTTGTTGTGTAAGAGCCGCAGTGTTTCACATCCATTTGCGTTGTAGCGGTTTGCCTTGCTACTGTAGCTGCTGCTCCCTGACATATGTTGATGAGGATGTAGTGTAGATCTCTGGCGAGGTCTACTGCTTTGCTTGCTCGTGTAGGGTCGCGTATGTGTGCTCTGATGTCAGCATCCTCAACTTGTCGTGTAGCTACTTGTGCCAGTTGTAGCACCAAGTCGAAGTCTCGGTCTATGAGTCCGAGATATGCTTGTAGCTTGAACAGCAATTCTTCATACTGGCAGTAGTCACCAGTGAAGAAAGGTGGTGGCAGTTTGTATTTGTGTAGTCTCTGAACGTCGTTGTCTTGTCCTGTTCCTGCTCCCGTAGTTGTGGCTCCTACTGTTCCTGCTGTTGGCCTATTCTCTGTTCCTGTAGGTTGCTGTGCTGAAGCTGGTGCTGCTTCTCCTGACATGTCGTAGTAGTTTGGCGCGTGATTGCTGCTGCAGTTGTTGTAGTACTTACTGCTGGATACTGGAGCTCCCCTATGTTTAGGATTCAGCTCCGCTACCATGTTAAATTCAGACTGCTGTTTGCACAAGTGCAAGCGTTGTAATGTTGATAACGCAAACAAACCTGTAGTCTGCACAACTCCTGTTTCTCATGGGCTCGCAATGTAGTAAAGAGCTCAAGGCCTGCGGTCATGTAAGAGCTATGTAGCACAACGCCGCATGTACTCTGACATTTCTCGTTTTTGTGTATCCCTTTGCGTCACTCTCTTCTTTTTCCTCTTTTTCTTCTCTCTCTCTCTCTCTCTCTCTCTGTCTCCCCCCATGTCTGCCTCTGCAACATATGGGCCAACATGCACGCGAGAAGCGAATATACTCCCTGTTGCCGAAGTGGTTCTCGCGGTTCCGCCGAGCCACAGATGCTGATATATCCTGGGAGATCAGCTTTCCACGAGACTGCGATGCACGTTTTGAAGGTGTTGAAGAATGTTTTAGGGGATCATTTCTAGTGGAAAACCCAAAGACGTCCTTGAGAGGGAGCCGCTGAACAACTGCTTTTTTGCCTCAGGGCTGCGCTCTGCTCGTCCACCAATCTAGAAATGCATGCTGCCTCAACGCCCTACCTCTGGACCAGAAGCGGGGGGTCGATGCAAGGACAAGGACTGGGTGCTACATAGATAAGCTGGCAGGCGAAGCCGGAGGGATTTCTGTGGCCATTCCCACCCAACCACTGAAGGGGACACTTAGATGTTTTGACATCGGAACATGCAACGTTGGGTGGCGGTCTTGGGGAAGCTTCCCCTACAGCAACCCAGGTACCTTTGGCAGGCAACGCGGCCACGACCACAAACCAATCTGCGTTGTAACGCTAAGAAAGGGGGATGTCAAGTGAAACCAAAAGCAGGTCCACCATTGTAAAGAACAGCCAGGGTTCCGCAATTTCCCTTTTCAGAACCTCCAAAAGTGGCAGCTTCAAGTGAAATACCAGTAAATTGCAACTTTTGAAGGGGATATCTCAGTGATCCCTGACACCAATACGATCATCCCGTCTCGGCCAAGTGACTGGGGGCTCAATCCAGGGCACCTCAATGACCCGAATCTGTGCCCGCTGCAGCCTGACAAGGGCGACAGTTTCCTTTCGGTTTCCCTTTAAGCCAACCCAAAAAATGGCACCCGCAAAAACAGATGCACCAAAACGAAAGCTCCAAAGGAGCCCATCCTCTGTCACTCTAGCCGGGGATGCCCTTGGCCACTCACAGAAAGTGGCAAGCTAAAACCCGATTCACACCCAAACTTGTGTCACACTAAAGTGATCTTGAATAACTGTGGTTACTGGGAGGCTCAAACGTTCTGCTTGCCAAATGGGTAAAGCTCAGAAACGAACTGAGAAACACGGATACCCCAAAAAACAAGGTTGAATGTCCCTTTCAATATCGTCCAAGTTCGGGGTTAGCAATTTTGAGGCACCGATTTGGACTTGCTGCGTTCCACCCGCGAATTAATGCCCCACGCTGACAAGCTCCGACACAAAACCAGGAAAAAAAACATGTGCAATGCAGGTCACGAAGGGCGAGCAGAACCACAAACACATTTGAGAGAAGCGGCATGTGAACTCGTTTCTGCAACACGTATGTGCGACAATTGGCCATTTGAGGAGTGCCTGATGACTAAGTCAAAAGGCCTTCTGTGGGTCATGTTCCATTGCTAGTTTAAAATGGATTCAGGTTTAGGAGTCCAATGCTAACACCAACCCCCCTTTTGGGCAAGGGGAAAGCAATCGTACCTTGACTGCACCGTGTGCCCCTGGTCGGTCCTTTCGACCTCGCAACAATCTGCACAAACAACATCGAATCAAATGAGATCCTTTTTGTTCTTGCAAAAACAAGCCCCAAACACAAACACATGTCACTTGTTGCCTCCCATTTGCCCTAAGCTCTGCTTTGGCTCTCAAAACTCGGGCTTCGCCTCTTTCGTGTGCGTTCACGCAGGGGGTGCTTCGCCAATTTTTCCGGCGGCAGGAGCAACACCTCAGGCTCAGCCCGGCCACAAATACTAATTGTTTCAGACCATCCCCCCCCTCCAAAGGCTGGCAAATGGTCGCTTAAGTGACCCTGTAATGGCCGTTTTGCCGCCATTTCCCAGCTGATTGGGGGGTGCTGGCTCAAATGCTTGCAATTTAGTCTACCCTTTATAAATTAAGGAATTTTGCAGACCCCAGACACGTGGTTCACCCTTGGCCATCTTTCGGAGACCCGTAATGCCAAAGAGTCGTTAACCGGGGGAGTGACTGCAGACCTTGTCGTTAACGGGTTCCGCCGGGTCTTACAAAATAACGTCTCTGGTGATTTACACAATAGGTGTTGATGTTCTACAGCAGATTTTTCGTTTTAAAACCACGCGAACCGCTATTACACCCCGCGAAGGTTCTCCTCAAGCGTGGTGCGGGAGAACGTGTTGCTCAGGCAACATTTCGTGCGCGGCAAACAAACCTACTTCTTCGTGCTCCAGGTCAGCTTCAAGCCACGGCAATCCTCTTTTCGGAGCTACCTTGCATCTCACCGGCCTTTGACAGAGTAAAGCGGAGAGGCTTCCGCTTCCGAAGCCAATCGAATCCTTGTCGGCTGGTTAATGTCGAAACCTGTGGGCCTTGGCTCTGACAGAGTCGGAATATTTACAGGAGCCAAATCACATTGATTCAGCTTTGCTTGGTGTGACCTCCCCTTCTTCGGTTTGTTCTGTTTGACCGTGGTTTTGCTGTTAGGTGTGCTTTCTTTGCGGTCGACCGTTTAGCTGTGCTCTGCCAAACCCACGATCCTCGTTGATATTTTGGAGTAATGTAACCATAGCAAACCCAGTACTTAGGAGTTTGCAGAGGAGACCTGGCGACTGCAGTGAGGATCTGCCTTTTGTGCTGTGTCCACAAAACCAATGCACAGAAGGTGCGAACGCGCTACCTCCCTTCCTAGCTTCGTGAGCTTTGGCTGACAAGGTCCACCCGTTGCGCATCTCCGCCGTTGAGGCGGAAATGCGCGCGGGCGGCGTAACTAACGCTCTCGCCGCCGCCGCCCCCGGTGGCGTTTTACATGTTTCACTTGCGCACCAGGCGATTGTTGCTACTTTGCGACCATACCACCTATTGCAGTTCTACAACGCAACCATTGTTGATTTGGTGGAGCAGCGCTGCGCCCTTCGTCACACAATTGTTTGTTTCACAACTTTGCATTCTTTGATTAACGATTTCTCCGATCAGTGCGAGTGTGGCGTTGCAGGTTGCGTGGAACATGCTGGCAGGTGGAAGATTCTGACTCTGACTTCATTGAAAGCAAGTCCTTGTGCAAGACCTCGCGCAGATTGGGAGCAGGGGGCTAGTTGACAGCCCAATGCCGGGGCGTGTTGCAGAACATAAACACCGGCCAGCCAAAGAGCCTTGGCCCCATGCCCAGATCCAATACACAAGTTCAATATCATGGGATTTAATGTCGTTAGCGGGCTTTTTAATTCATGCGCGCGTTGCCTTGGATACACAAACGATTGGCTCTGAGCGAGCGATCATGGTGCCATTAAAATCATTGAACCATTGGTTGATTTTATGTATATATATATATATATTTATATATACATCATACCAGTAGAGCCGGCGAAGCCCCGGTGGGCGGAAGTTTAAAAAATATAAAAGCTATAGTTCTCTTTCTCTTTCTTTTCTTGACTCTTCTCTCTTCTTCTGCCTTTTCATTGTTTCTTTTTTTTCCGTCATTCTTCCTTTCTTCCTTTCTTTCCTTCCTTCCTCCCTTCTTTCCTTCTTTCTATCTGTCTTTTCTTTCTTTCTTTCGTTTGCTTGCTTTTGTGCTGTTCTTTCTTTTGTCTCTTCTCTGTCTATGTATCTATTTATCTATCTATCTATCTATCTTTCTATCTTTCCATCTATCTATCTCTTGTTTAATCTATCTATCTATCTACCTATCTCTCTCTCTCTCTCTATCTGTCTATCTTTGTATCTCTATCTATCTATCTATCTCTCTATCTATTTATGTATCTATCTATCTATCTATCTATCTAATTTATTTCTGTATCCACCTACCTATCTATCTATCTATATCTCTATCTCTCTTTCTATCTATTTATCCATGTATCTCTCTATCTATCTATCTATCTAGCTGTCTATCTATCTTCTGTTGGTTTATCTATCTAACTATTTATCTCTCCATCTCTCTCTCTCTCTATCTCTCTTTCTATCTTTCTATCTCTCTATCTCTTTCTTTCTATCTGTTTATCTCTCTATCTCTTTCTCTATCTCTTTCTATCTATCTATCTATCTATCCATCTATCTCTCCATCTATCTCCCGCGTGTCTATCTATCTATCTATCTATCTATCTCTCCATCTATCTCCCGCGCGTCTATCTATCTATCTATCTATCTATCTATCTATCTATCTATCTATCTATCTGTCTATCTCTCTATCTATCTATCTCTATCTATGTATCTCTATAGATCTCTATGTATCCCTCTGTCTGTCTATCGATCTATCTATCTATCCATCTATATCTGCATCTAAAAGTTGCGATTTTCAAGCTCCAGCTGCGAAAGTGGACTTCACGTACTACTTTCGTACTTAAAAGTTGCGATTTTCGAGCCCCAGCTGCGAAAGTGGACTTCGCGTACTACTTTCGTACTTAAAAGTTGCGATTTTCAAGCCCTGGCTGCGAAAGTGGACTTCGCGTACTACTTTCGTACTTAAAAGTTGCGATTTTCAAGCCCCAGCTGCGAAAGTTGACTTCGCGTACTACTTTCGTACTTAAAAGTTGCGATGTTCGAGCCCCGGCTGCGAAAGTTGACCTTGCAAAAGTGCTGCGCCTGCCATGAAATCTGCACTTGACCTTGCGAAAGTGCTGCGCCTGCCACGAAATCTGTACTTGACCTTGCGAAAGTGATGCGCCTGCCATGAACTTTGCACTTGACCTTGCGAAAGTGCTGCACCTGCCACGAATTCTGCACTTGACCTTGCGAAAGTGATGCGCATGCCACGAAATCTGCACTTGACCTTGCGAAAGTGCTGCACCTGCCACGAAATCTGCACATGACCTTGTGAAAGTGGTGCGACTGCCACGAAATCTGTGCTTGACCTTGCGAAAGTGCTGCGCCTGCCACGAAATCTTTACTTGACCTTGCGAAAGTGCTGCGCCTGCCACGAAATCTGTACTTGACCTTGCGAAAGCGCTGCGCCTGCCACGAAATCTGCACATGAGCGCCTGCCACGAAATCTGTGCTTGACCTTGCGAAAGTGCTGCGCCTGCCACGAAATCTTTACTTGACCTTGCGAAAGCGCTGCGCCTGCCACGAAATCTGCACATGAGCGCCTGCCACGAAATTGTGCTTGACCTTGCGAAAGTGCTGCGCCTGCCACGAAATCTTTACTTGACCTTGCGAAAGTGCTGCGCCTGCCACGAAATCTGTACTTGACCTTGCGAAAGTGCTGCGCCTGCCACGAAATCTTTACTTGACCTTGCGAAAGTGATGCGCCTGCCACGAAATCTGTACTTGACCTTGCGAAAGTGCTGCGCCTGCCACGAAATCTTTACTTGACCTTGCGAAAGTGATGCGCCTGCCACGAAATCTGCACTTGACCTTGCGAAAGTGCTGCGCCTGCCACGAAATCTGTACCTGACCTTTCGAAAGTGCTGCGCCTGCCACGCTTCAAACCTTGGGAAAACTTGACCTTGCAAAAGTGCTGCGCCTGCCACAAAATCTGAACCTGACCTTGCGAAAGTGCTGCGCCTGCCATGCAATTCAAACCTGGCGAAACCTTCGCGTTGCCGTGCCAATGGGCCCGCGCTCCGAACGCGCTCCGAACGCGCTCCGAGAGTGGTCCGACCAGGCGCCGCGAACAGGCTAGCTTTCGGCTCTCCGGAGACACCAATTCACGCACGGGGCCACGCTTTTTGCAGATTCCTTACTCCCACCACACGCGTGCGCGCATATTTTCTCGCGTGCTTGTTCCTTCTCTTCATCTGTCTCAGAGAGAGCTAGCTTTCAATTAGTTGCCGTAACACGGAAGTTCCTTCTAAACTTCCTTTGATAAACTGGGGCCGAAAGCAAACCATATATGTCCATCTTTCCACGGTCGCAGTCGCCCGGCATGGGCATGAATCTTAATTACGGACCCTCTGGCGGACATCAAGCGATCAGTGGAGATTCATGTCCACCCACTTTGAGCTGGGTCCAACTCTGAAACCAAACCGCTGCAGATCCAAGGCGCGCGATCCGGGCGAGGCCCCGTGGTGCGACGCAGATCGAAGTTGAGCAAGAAGTCCAAAGGTGCCGCGTGGAGGCCCCAAGTCCTTCCAAAATTTCCAGCCAAACCCCCCCACTTAGAGATTCTCCTCCCAGCTAACACATCCCTACCAGTAAAGCGCACAGACAGATTTGTGATGAATTGTGAGAGACCAACACTCCTTGATTGAACATGTCCGAGCCATTATTGTTTGAACGACATCTGCCCTACAACGCAGAGATGGCTAAGGCCGCCCACATAAACCGTTTCCCGACAAAAGACCCACTGCACAGGGCCAAGAATCCTTCGGTAGCCCCAAAGAATCACCATGTGGATTGGCATTGAACCGCCAATTGCCAGTGAAGTAGGTAAACATGTTTAATGGACCTCAATTGAAACAAGTCAAGTTACCTACTCAACTTTGGAGGGGGGTGGCTGCCCAATTGTATCCCCCCTGCAAACAACTGTTTGGGAATTCCCGCACCGACCTGGGAACAGCGTGTGTCCCTTTCACACACAAATGTGCATGTTGACCCTTGCATGTGTGTGTGTGTGTGCCCAGAAGTTTGTTCGAGCAAACTTTGTCCAACCTCTGGGATGGTTGCCACTACCCCGAGACCACTACCCCCAAGGGACGACGGGGTCATACTGTTGACGGACGAAATCCTGCACGACTTTGAACAAATGGGGAGCCATCGTTTTGTTGGCTTTTACAGGGGGAATCATTCAAGTTGGTGCAGGATTTTGTCCATCCACAGCATCAACACTTCATAGCCAGTAAAGTGTAACCACGTTTGCAGCGCTGTGTTTTCGGTTTCGGAATCCTCTTTCCAGGGGAACACGGGTGTGTACTCTTTCTGTGGTGACTATGTAGTCGTCTAGCCCAGTAACGCCTGCGGGTCGTATCCCTTCAGAGCAATCTGAAAAGGGAACCCTCCCAAACAACTGACACCTTGTTTGAACGATCATTTTCCCGGGCCTTGCTACCCCATGACGCCATGTGGCTGTCTCTTTTTGGGATTTGGACCCCGCCAACATGCTGGCCGTCCTTTTTATTTCCCTTTAACCTTCCCCCCCCAACAACAAAAAAACAACTCAACAAGAAAGACGAGCCGCCCGTGTATGAAAAGCCGCAGCCCGATACTTCGTCCTATACGGCTGCTCCAGTGGGATCTGCAAGTCGAAGGCCGCCACCACGGCCCGGCGCTGAGCCCCGCTGAAACTCACCGCGCAGGGCGCGGTGCGTGGGAAGCAGGGCGCTGGCTGGTTCCTAGCGCATGTCCCCTGTGGGTGTCTGCTTGACTCACTTGCACATAGACTCACTAACCCAAAAAGACTTGGAAATAAAAGGTGATCACCTTTTGAGAAACCTTGACTAATGGTCCAAATGGGTGTCTCCCTTCTTGGAACCCACCCTTCCCCCCCCCCCCGAAATGCTGAAAACTCCTCTTGGATCCCCGTTAAAACCATAAGGCTGCAAAAGGGTGCCCTCAAACAACCCCACGCCAGGGTTTCCCGGGCTAGGGGTTGGGGCAACTATGAGTTTGTCTGACCAAGACGCGGCGATGTGAGCAGTGGCCCCTTTGGAAATTCCTACGGTCGTGTATCCGCCCCTAATCACAGGATTGGTCCATGCTGGTTGCTTTCCAATCCCAATGCCTCCGGCCACCACCGACGCGGCCCCACGCAGCCACACACCGTCAGCGCGGATTTGGTGGGCCAGGGGTCTTGCGTGAGAGTTGAAAAAGCCCTTCTCAATGGCATCCGCATAAACCTCACGTCAAATTTATGCATTAGCGGAGTAAAAGGGGTGAACCAGGCTTCTGATTCGGAAATGGCTATCAAAGAGGAACAGCTTGGAATCTGAGGCTTTGGTCTGTTTCCACATCGACATCGCAAGGGCAAGCCACGAGGATATGCTTGATCCTGGGCGCTAGGTGTCGTTTTTCTTTTGAATAGATGGAACTGGCACATCACGTCACTAGAGCCAAACTGAAACCAGTGACATCCCTCTTTCTCTCTGTCTGTCTCTCTTTCTCAGTGTTTGGTACTCTTCTCACCTTGGTTTTGCAAGGAACACAAAAGGAAAACCGAAGCCAAGCATATGTCTCAATCCGTCCTGCAGCTGCATCCTGTGGGAGCCTCCGCAGTCACGCAGCTGCGCCGGCCTGAGACGGTTTGTCGGAAATGACCCAAGGTGCCTGAACAGGAAAAGGAAAGAACTCAAATGCCCTAGCCAATCCTAGCCACTAGGAATCGTAGTGAGATCGCCCCAACCCCCATCAAGGTTGCATATACACATTATATGACAAACTTCGTCTGAACATGCCATTCGGCTATGTCAAAACTGGGAATGCTTGTTGGGATATACACGGGAAAACCGTTTGAGAGGGTCCCAAAGTTTGGACTCATCGCTAAATCATGTTCACCAAAGGATCCCCAAATTACATGGGCGTGTCTCTACATCAGGGAAGCCTCAAAACGGGTTGCTTTCTTTTATATAGTGCAAAGCAGGATCCCTCAACAAAAGTTTATCCAACATAGTTGCGGTTTCCCCATGGTTTCGCAGTGTGTTTCCTTCAAACTGAGCCCTTTTTTTTTAAACAAAAAAACAAAAAACAAAAAACACAAAAAACCTTTGCCCTTTCAGCAGATGGTTTCCTGCAAAATGAGCCCCCACCCCCTCAACCAGCACCCCCCACCCCACTGCGGACCCCGCCTTTCCAATCATCTGCGCGGGCGCGACGCGACTCGCAGAGCTCGGCCAAAGACAGCACAAGCTCCGGCGGCACGGCGTGGCCTGCGGGCTGATTCGGATGGCGCCGTGGATTCTGACCGCCGGCCTTGTGGCGTGTTTAAACTTTTGGCGGCTGACCCCTCATGGAAAATCTGACCTGTTTCAAACAAATAAAGCCCAAAGATCCAAATAGCCATGGCCATAAAGAAATAGGGGACCCTGAAAAAGGGGCGGATTGCCCTGTTTTCTTTAAGACCAGCCCAATAAGGGTACACTCAAAAAAGACAGGACCAAACCAGCGGGGGGAGGGGGTTTGGAATGGATCTCCACTTGAGGGAGTGATTAGAGTTCAAAGCCCACGGGAGAAACGCAAAAAGGAGGCACACCTTTTCTTGGAGAAGTGGTGGGTAAAACCCACTTGTCCAGTTGGGTTCATTTCGAACGAGCGCCGTCCTGCGCGGGCGAGGACTCTGACAAGCTCTGCTGTCTCTGCGGCATACTGCGCCTCAAGCTGCGGGGCTGCTTTCAGCCTGCGGGATGACAGGCGCGCAGGCGCCCGCTTCACAGCTGGGTTTCTCAAGCGGCAGGAATCCTAGAGGACGTTAGCCCAAACTTCTTGTAGATGTTGCTGCAGATGGTTCCATGACATTTGGTTTGGTTCTACCAAAATGGTTGTAAGGATTTGAGCACTCAAATAGGGGCTCCTCGATTCGCGTATCGTCCGATTTGACCTGGGCAAGAAAACGTGACTCATCTTGCTGGAATTCCCACGGGTTGCAACAATCCTTGTTGTTCGAATGCTGATCCCGACATTCCTGATCCGAAATCCGTGGAACGCCATAATCCAGACCAAGGATTGAGAAATGATGTTGAACTCGCAAGGAATCCTGATGCCAAGGTGTAGTGTCAGCTCCTGGGGGCTCCCTTGCATATAGAGGCTCATGCAGCGCAGCTGCTCATTTGGCAGTCCAATTGATACCCCTTGGCAACTTGGCCAAGTGAGCAGCACAAGAAAGCAGAACACATGTGGTGGCTCATGTCCAATGTCAACCACGTGAATACACAGATCACTAGCATATGAGATTCCACATTCCCGTCCTCTGCTAGGGTTCCAACACAAAAGCGCAATTTCACAGATTTGTTTGGGGCTTGCCTGTGAACAGGTCTCATGACCGCTGAGCTAACAGCCTGTGAATGCAAGCCAACACTTCTTGCCACTGGCTACCGTAGCCCCAAATACGTGCACATGTATATAGTATACACCATATATAGGCAAAAGCAAGCACATATTGTACATTTATACATACATATATACATATATACATATATACATATGTATACGGTACACATACCTGAAAACTCCGTCGGGCTAAAATACACGCCGTTGTGATTTTGGACGGGAACTTCTGCCGCAGCAACAAACAAGCGCCGTTGAATTCAAGAAACGCCGGCAGTTTGCAAGAAACGCCGTTGGCCCCTGGCCTCGGCGCAAAGCAGTCTCACAAGGCAGCAACATGAAGCGCTGGACACAACACAAAAACGACTTTCGCCCCCTTTCAAGGCGGCTTTGGTCGATTTGTGACTTCCGGATCACTCCTTAGCAAACATTACTTGAAGAACTTCATCAAGAAAGCGTTTGCGACGCTTGGGCTCGAGTTCCGCCGTTAAAACGCGCGTTTCCGCCGTTGGGATGCGCGTTTCCGCCGTCGGGACGCGCGTTTCCGCCGTCGGGACGTAGGTTTCCGCCGGTGCAAGTTAACACATTTGGCGGCAAAGCAAACTGGCATTCTAACAGGTCGCACCGAGTTTTACCAACCCACAAAACCTAGCACAAAACCTGGCAAAGTTGCATAGTCGCGGTCCGAAGTGCGCAGATCTTGCAAAGCAGCCCACGTCAGGCAAAATGCCCACCAACCGCAAAAACGCCGTCACAAATTGAAAAACGCCACCACAACCCGCTCCCCTTCGAGTTCCGCCGCTGGACGGCAAAAGGCGCCTTTTCGAGTCTCAGGCTGAAATGTTCGCCTTTTGGAGAGTATAGGTATTGGGATTTATATTTATATGCGGTTATGTTATATACGGTTAGGGTACGCCCCCCCGGACGCGCGAAGGCTTCCCTCATTGTGTTTCCCTCGCAAGACCCACCTGAGTGAAACCTCGTAAGTTGGACGTCTGCTTGTACGAGCATTCCCCGCCCCCAGTTGCCTCATGACCCGTTTAGAAAACGGGTAACCTTTGTTGGGTTCACCATTGTAGTTCTACACACCATACAAAAATGGGTGGTACGTAGGGAGGTTTGGGAAATGTAAAATCATCCATCCCCTTGTGGTTTCTTTTGGGGGCAATGAAATATGGGCTATACGGGTGTGTCTGTTTTTTTGGGTATTTTTCTGTGTCTGTGAGATTGTTTTTTGAGGGTACCCTTTTTAAGGTTGGTTTACGGGGAAGCCAAAACGACAACCCGGAACAAGCCATCCCCATACGCCCAGATAGTGGACTCTTGGTGTCCTTAGGGACAAGATGTATTCCACTGGAAGCTCAAGAGAGTGAAATCCGCCTCTCAACCAAACTGAGTTTGAAGTTTGCCTCCGGCAGCCATAAGGAGTGAGTTTCTTTGAGGCTCGGCTCCCCCCCAATTTGACATGCCTATCATTAGGGACCCCCCCCGCCAATTTGGATGGCTGAAAAGGGACACCAAAAGGAACCTCCCCCCAAACCCCTTCGACGAGTACCGATGGTCCGAGGGGCAACTCCTCCCGACAGAGCGGGGTGAAGTCTTGCCAACGGAGCCTCGCACCGTGACCTCCGCTTTTCCCGGATCGGCGCTTCTCACTTCTGCAAGGCTCCGGATGCCCCGTCCGCCATATTGCAGGCAAACCAACGTCAGAAACCATGGTTGAATTTACAGGGCTTGTAGCTCGTTTCCGTGCAATATTTAGGGCACCGCTTCTTCCTTTTCCAACTTGGAGCTAAAGTGGCCGTGGGGCTCTTAAGGAAACCTAAGGACACCGATTCATGCCCACAACGGTAATATTCGGAACCCGTTCGACGATGGCTTACCCCAACCTAAATCGCTTGCATTTTTGGCATGTGGACCCTAGCCGTTTCGCAGTTGGCCAGTCTTCACACAGCTTCATCCATCGCAAACTGGTACAGGATTCTGTTCCATCCGCAGGTGGGGTTGTGTTGGGGCTGGCTTCCAAGACCCGGTCCTAAGTGTAGATATATGGAAACCAAGCCAAGCTTCTACCTTGGTGTTTTAATCGACTGAAGCCTCGGAGCAACCCCGGTCTATAAAAAAGGCATGGACACCCCGCAGCAACGGTTCCCTTGCACCACGTGGGGTTCCACCACAAAATGGCCACACACGGCCAAAGTAGGGCCCTTTGTTTCGGTCTTAGGCTCTTCCAAAATATCTGCCATGAATGTTCAACCGACTTAGTATATCTGTTATGACCAGGCAGTTATAACCATGTTGTGACCCCAATTACAACCATGCTTATAACCTGCTAAGTTGCTGCATCCGAGTACACCCTTGAACAAACAGCCCCTAGAACAATTGCCGAAGCTTCAATACCTATGGCCCCCCAATGGCGGGAGAACACGAAGCCAAGCCTCTGGAAGGGTCCATAGCTCGGGACACACAACCTCGGTTAAAGATATCAGGGTGGAACGGTTCATGGCATACTCCATCTAGGTTAAGTAAAGAGGATGACTAAGCCCAAGGGAAATCAATTACGCCATCTACTTGCATACAAGTGTACTGTCCAACAAAAGCAACCTTGGGTATTCAGTACTGTATTGCGGCCGATCGTTTTGCAAAGTGAAACTCTTCGGAGGCCGCTGCGACTGTTGTTTCAAACTCGGGTGCCGGTTCAGACCTAAATGGGTCATCTCTACATGGGGTCTAACAAATGGGTTCCTCTTGGATGATGCTGCACGCATGATTGCCCTGTGCAAGATTGAATCTGATCAGAACCCGATAGACGGGCTCTAGAACAACTAGTTTCTAAGTTGGGTGTCTGAAAAACATGGGGAAAATACCCATCCCCTCTTGGCTTCCCTTTGGAAAATAATAATAATAATAATAATAATAATAAAGATGTTCGAATCGCGCACGCAATCTCTGGTTCAAACCAAACCTTTGATCTTTTTACACACTTCGCCACCCCCCCCACTCCACCCGGCCCCTCTTTCTCCCATCGCTTGCGCCGCGCCTAGCAGGCGCTCCAGGCCGCGCAGGTGTCGCACCGCGCAGTGGGAGGCGTTCGCAGCTTGGCAAAGGAGGTCCAGCGCCCAAGGGGCAGAGAGGTCCACCAGCGCCGGCAGCCCTGGTGGCTGTTTTGAGGCGAGGGGTTTGTACCCTTTTTGGAGGTTGAAGGAAACTGTACCCTTTTTGGGGTAGGGAAATGAAAGAAAACTCACCCCTGTTTTGGGGACTGGTGCTATTTTGACACATATCCATGTGGGGGGAGGGGGGGAATTTGTTTAAACGCCAACATATGGGGGTTGTCCAAAAATAGGATCAGGACCGGGTCGCAAAATGGCTTTCCGTTTCTTGAAAAAAAAAACATTACCCCAAAAGGGGCACCCTAAAAAAAGACACACTGTAAAATCAAACAAAATGCATTCACTATTTTGAGGGGCATGCGTCAAATTAGGATTGGACCCCAGCATGGTAGTTTTCTTTCAACCTTCGGTTGCCCTTTCAAACCAAGGTGGCAAGGGTAACCCTCAAACAAACTGAACAGGGGACCCTGGTAGTGCGCTTTTTGCTCGTTTTGAGGCTTACAGTCTTCTCATGGATCAGCCATGTCAGTTGCACTTGATCTAACGTGAACAAAGGAAACAACTCGAGGAACACCAAAAACAGCAAAACCTCGAGAACACAAACACACAAAAACAACATGGTTTAGAAACTCTTTGGAGCACAACTCATGTTGAAAGAGTTCTGGAAACATGGATTTGTTTGGCTTTGTTGGGTTTGGTCTTCTCGAGCTTTTTTTTTTTTTGGGGGGGGGCTTCGAGGTTGCTTTTTGCTTTTTGTGGTTTCCTCATTTTTTTGTTTTCTCAAGGATTTGTTTGGCTTTATAAACCAAACAATGGCTTACGGGCCACATTTGAGACCCAAAATAGCCATGGGCTCATGGGTTACATTCGGCCTGGTTCTGCCACTTCGAACTGATACCTCGTCCACCAGTGGAATTAAGCACTGGGAATCTGAGAGGAAATCTTGGCAATACCAAATCTAGAACTTTCAGTAAATACTAAATGCAGTACGGGGAATCTAAAAGTAAGGGTTGGCAATGTTCAAATTGCAATTGGCAATACTAAATGCAGAATTGGCAATACTAAATCAAGCACTGGAAATCTGAGTGTAAGTCTTGGCACTGCTCAATTTAAAATTGGAACTGCAAAATGAAGTACTTCGATTGCAAAAGTAAGTCTTGGCAATACCAACTTTAGATTTGCCATACTAGATCAAGCATTGGGAATCTGAGTGCAGTGTAGGCTTGGCAGTTCTCGATTATGGGATTCTGAGAGTAAGTCTCGGCAATAGTAAATTTAGAGTTGGCAATACTAAGCTTAGCACTGGGAAACTAAAAAGTAAGTCTTCGCAATACTGAATTTACTACCGGGATTCTGAATGTAAGGCTCGGCAATACACAATTTGGAATTGGCAATACTAAGTTGAGCACTGGGAAACTAAAAGTAAGTCTTAGCAATACTAAATTAACTACTGGGATTCTGAGAGTAAGCTTTAGCAATATTCAATTTAGTTGGCACCGCTCAATTTAAAATTGGCACCGCTAAATCAAGTCCTTTGAATGCAAGAGTAAGTCTTGGCAATGCCAAATTTAGATCTGGCAATACTAATACTAGAATAAGCGCTGGGAATCTGAGTGCAGTGTAAGGCTTGGCAATTCTCGATTAAGATAGTACTAGATTAAGTACTGAGATTCTGAAAGGCAATACTAATGCCAAATCTAAACTGAGCACTGCCAAGACTTATACTCAGATCCGAATGCTAATTTTAGTATTGGTAATTCCACATTGCAAGATGCCAAGCCTTACTTTCAGACTCCCGGTACTGAATTTGTGTATATTGACAACTCTAGGTTTAGTATTGCCAGATTCCCACCATTGCTTATTTCTTGTTGTTTGCAAATTCTAAATGGAATATTGCCAAGACGCACTCTTGGGTTCCCAGTGCTTGATTTAGTATTGCCAATTCTAAATTGAGTATTGCCAAGACTTATCCTCAGAATCCTAGTAGTTAATTTAATATTGCGAAGACTTACTTTTAGTTCTCCAATGCTAAGTTTGGTATTGTCAATTCTAAATTGTGTATTGCCGAGACTTACCCTCAGAATCCAGTCAGAATCTCGGTACTTGATTTAGTATCATCTTAATCGAGAATTGCCAAGCCTTACACTGCACTCAGATTCCCAGTGCTTCATCTAATATTGCCGATCAAAATTTAGTATTGCCAAGACTTGCTCTTGCATTCAAAGTACGTCATGTGGCAGTGCCAATTTTAAATTGAGCAGTGCCAAGACTTACGCTCAGATTCCAAGTGCCACTCAGAGAGGCAACACTTATCAAGCAACACGTGCACAACTTCTGCAAGAGATCAAGCCTCAAAAACACACAAACAAGTGCACTACCACAGTCCACCGGTCTCCAAACAAAACACACAAACAAATACACAAACTAACGAACGAACAAACACACCAACCGACAAAGCAACCAAGCATCCAAGCATCCAAGCATCCAAGCATCCAACCAACCAACCAACCAACCAGCCAAGGTAACCAACCAGCCAACCAACAAGCCAACCCGACAAAAGACAAAACAATAAACAAAACAGCACAACACAACACAACACAGCCCAGCACAAAACACCACAAAACATGTCAGACAAACCTAAACACAGCACAGCACAGCACAGCAAAGCACAGCACAGCACAACACAACACAACACATCACTCCCCCACTCACGCACTCACCCACTCACACTGACAAACTTGCACTGACAACCTCGCACTCACACACTCACACTCACACACACAAACTCACACTCTCACAAACTCACACAACTCACAAACTCGAACACGCACACTCTCATACAAAGACACACACACACACACTGAACTCACGCACACACACACACACAAACCAACACACACAACAAAAGCAAACACAATAGCGAACAAACAAACACGCAAACAAGCAAGCAAACAAACAAATAAACAAGCAAACAACCAAACAAACTACAAACACACCCAAAAAAAACAGACACGCAGGCACACAGACACACAGACACACAGACACACAGACACACAGACGCACAGACACACAGACGCACAGACACACAGCCACACAGCCACACAGCCACACAGACACCCAGACACACAGACACAGAGACACAGAGACACAGAGACACAGAGACACAGACTCACACACACACACAGACACACACACACACACACACACCCGCTCAAGCAAACAGTCACACACACACACAGACTCACACAAACAGGACAAGGCCTGAAAGAAATAATACACAGAAATACCGCATATAGAAAGGCAAAGAACTCACCCATGTGATCCAAACCCTTTAAACTGGCTTTATTTTGGGGAAATGGGGGGAGGGTGAGTGGGGTCGCATCATAAGACTTAGAGT
>CAUJNA010001580.1:250000-305000 GCA_963377175.1 Effrenium voratum
GGGGCATGTGGTAGTTCCAAATGAAGTTGTTGGACAGGTTGAATGTAGTGGTGATCTGGTCCAAGTTGTAGGTGATTCGGTGTAGTTGTTGATGTAGCTGGCGTGTAGGTAGGTGGTGCTCGTCTTTGATTGAGATCATGTGGCTCACGTAGTCGCGGCAGAAGTTGATGAGTTGTCCAGCACTGACAAATCGTAGTAGAACTTCTGGTGGAATGTGTAGTTGGATGATGACCATCGAGTTGGTGTACTGAGTTGTGAGGTGTAGTGATGTTAGGTTGTAGTAGTAGAAGTTGACTGCCTCTGAAAGACGTAGGTGAAGAGGTAGTGAGTCGTAGTGTGGCATCCGTAGGTCTGAAGGTAGGTCGTGAACTGGTAGGTTGTAGTTGAGCTCGGGGATGGGTGTAGTTTGTTGTTGACTTAGTAGTTGGAACTCCTCGAGCGTCAAAGCCACGTAGACCCTGAAGTAGTTCTGCTCCGGGTCGATCGCTGGAGTGTCAGGGATGTTGTTCTCAATTGTAGTGAGGTGTGCCAAGATGTCGTCGGGTCTGTAGAAAGGTGCCGGTGTGGGTAGTTGGTGATTGAAGTTGTAGTTGAGGGAGTTGTAGGCCTCAGGTGGTGGTGTGGCCAAAGTAGCCATGCTGCTGGAGTCGGTAGTGCCCTGCCGATCCGGTGGTGTGAAAACACGGTCCGGTGTAGTACTGCCAGCCTGTTGTTCGACGGGCAGAGTAGTCTCTGGCGCTGATGTAGTAACCTCCATCGGCATGACATCCAGCGTAGTCGCATCCATGGGCATAGTTCCAGCCATTGCTGGTAGTTCGGCCTATCGAGATGCAGTGAAACGGGGCAGACAGTAGTGAGCCAATGTTAGCTCACAAAAAGCACATGCGGGCATGTAGTAAAACACAAAACAACATGTAGTGTTGACTCAAGCCGCCAAAAGCCGCCGAAAGTGCAAGTGCAAATTACTGGTGGTTACAATTACTGTTACTTGTAGTCACTGCTACTGTTACTATTACTTAAATGCAGGTAGTTACATATGGCCATATACAAACTGTTGTGGTTGATGTGCAACAGTTGTGAAACAGTTGTTGTTCGTAGTGCTAAACACGTATGCCAATGCTCTGTATGAGCCTCTGTAGTGTTTCTTTGCTAATGTATTTTGTGAACAAGTCTGAGCTGTTGTGTAGTGTGTTGATTTTGAGGATTCTGATGATGTCGTGCTTGATGAGGTCTTGTGTGTAGAGAAATTTAAGGTCGATGTGTTTTGCTCGTTTGCTAGTGCCTTGTCGTGTAGCAATGCTCTTGCCTGCTGTGGAGTCTGTGTGGATGCGTAGATTTAGCTTGCTGCAAATGTTGGTTTCAAGTAGGAAGTTTCTGAGGTGTAGTCCCTCATTAACTCCTGTGCAAATGGCGTAGAGTTCAGACTCTGCTGAGCTGAGTGCTATTGTAGCTTGTGTTCTGCTGCCAAATGCAACTGTTGTTCCTAAAAAGATGATGTTGAAACCTGAAGTTGATTTCCTGGTAGTAGGGCATCCTGCCCAGTCGGCATCGACATGAACGTCGAGATCCAGGATGTTGTTGGTGTTTGCTCTGAGTGTTGTTGTTCTATGGTGAATTTGTAGTGCTTGGTGCCGTGCAAGTAGCGTAGTAGATGTTTGACTCTCTTTTGTGAAAGTTCTGTAGGTGCTGTGAGGTCTCGTGCTAGTTCTTTTGTGGAGTATGCAATGTCTGGTCGTGTGTATGCTAACCATTGTAGTTTGCCAACAATCCTTCTGTACCTTTTGTGTTGTTCGTGGTCAAGTAGTGCTTCATCTTCTATTGTTGGTTTGTAGTGTGCAATTCCTGGAGTGTTCACTGAGTTGCAGTTGTTCATTCCAGACTCCTCGATCATGTTGTCGATGTAGGAGTCCTTTAGTCCAAGATTGCAGTAGTTGCCAAAGTGGTCGATATTTCTTCCAAGAAATTGTTGTGGTTTGCCAGGTTCGAGGTAGCCGATGTGCTTGAGTAGGACCTGCTTCTGGATGGCCTCGAAGGTGGAGTCGACAGTAGTCTCGTCACCAAGTACCAAGAGATCATCCACGTAGACCATGATGTAGCAGTCGCGAGTCGCGTTGGTGTAGACGTTAGGTTCTGACTTTAGTCTTACAAAGCTGAGTTTTTGTAACACTTCAGCCAGGTAGTCCTGCCATGCTTTTGGTGAACTGCGAAGTCCATACATGGCTTTCTTTAGTCACCAGATTTTGTCCTGTTGTGGACAAAGTTCTTTAGGTGGCCAAAGGTAGACGTCACGTTGTTTACCGTCGTGGTCTTTTGCGATGGGTGCGTGTAGAAGTGCTGTAGAGACGTCACCTAGTCGCGCTATCCAGTTTGGTCGTGACATTTGTAGCGCGAGAAGTGTCCGGAGTGTCGTGAACATTGGTGTAGAGGCGTAGACGGAGTCTTCGTCCTCGATCTTCTCGGTGTAGACTTTTGCGACGATTCGGCTTCGTACTCCTGGTCCTTTCTTTCTGTGTACCCATCTTGTAGGTATCGCTTCTCTGATGACGTTGTCGTCGACGGTACACGCATCTACTTCGTCGTAGACGTCATGTAGCTTCATCTGATTTGACTCGTGTTTCATTCCTTCCAGTAGTTGTGTTTCGTCGTAACCTTCGTTGTCGCAGATTATGGGTTGGTCTTCTGAGGTGTCGTCGTTTGTGTAGGGTGTGATGAATTTGCCGTTGGGAAGTGTCACTGCGTTAATTTTCTGTCGTAGTGGTGGTGGTTCTTTGGTTGCTTGCTCCGTTGATCTGATTGTAGTGTCCCTTGAGGTCCTCTGTGCTTTAGTGGGTTGCATTACTTCTTCCGGAGTTAAACGTCGTAGTGTTTGTCGAGGTGGTGCTGGTAGTGGTGGATGTTGTCGTCCGGTTGGTGAAGTAGCCATCGGACTATCCGGTAGTGGTCGTGAACTTGACGTCGATGTTGACGGAAGTCGTGGAGGTGGTGTGGTGCGTTGTTGTTTTGTTGCGGGTTCCGCAACGATGTCGTCCGTAGCGTTCGTTTGTTGTCCGAAATCTTGCGTGGACCTTCTTTTCTCTGACGGTGGTAGTTGCGCATCCAACAGTGTTGCGAACGATGGGTTGTAGGTGTTCCGTCGTGGTGCCCACGGTGTGCCGGAAACTTTGTTCAATAGTGCGAGGTCGTATTTGAAGTCCGGTTGTGGTCTCCGCACTGTTCGTACCTTTTGTACGCCTGATTCTGTTGCGACGTAGTTTTCTCCGGTTTCGGAAACTTTTCCGAGCCAGATGCATTTCTGCATGCGTAGGTCTGCTTTTGGGAGTTTCTTGTGTTGTGGTGGAAGGTAGAGTAGTGTCTCGCCAAATTCGCAGATTGCTCGCTCGTAGTTTCTTCCCCAGCGGCGTTCAAAGCTTGTGTAGCCGTCTGAGTGGATGACGTAGCGATTTACCGTCCATGCTGCATGTCGTACTATCCAAGGTAGTAGACAGTGCTTTGTGGACATCGTCATGCTGTAGTTGCTTTCAACCTGAGCTTTGACGACGCGGATTTGTCCGAGGAGTGTTCTATGTAGTCGCTCAACGCTTCCTTGACTGTTGCTGCTGTAGGACGGTGAATGTCGTACAGTCATTGAGCCGACTTTAGATGCTGTTGCTTGTAGTAGTGCATTGAGTGTGTCTTCGTTGTCGCTTTGTAGTATGCCGTGTGTTCTTCCGCATTCAAAGATGAATGCTTGTAGGTTGTTGATCATGTAGTCCATCATCGATGGTTTGTCCGGAACCAATACCGCCATGCACAGTTGTGTAGTAACATCAACTGCCGTTAAGACTGGTATGGTCTTCGGATCTTGTTGTGATTTGATGTAGGCAAAATCCACTTGGATGATGGGTTGTCGTGATTGTTGTTTCTTGTAGTTGTCCTGGCGTCCTTTGCCTTGAATGCAAATTGGACACCAATTTCTGTATGGTAGGTGTGTCAAGTTGTGTTCCGCTATTTGTTGTGGAGTGGGCTGCTGAGGTTGTCGTAGTCCTATTGCTCTGTGTGCTTCATGATGCTCGTGTTGTTGTTCCTCATCGTGGTTCTCCTGGATGTACTCGTAGTCTTTCTTCACGGTGAACCTTGTTGTTCCTTTCCATTGAAATGGTAGTGCTGCGTTGCCCATGACTGTCCAGTCATCTTTGCGTTGTGAAACTTCTCCAAAGTTGTTGTGAGTGATTGTAGTTCTGTGAGGCTCAAGTGTGTTGATTGGTGGATGTCCTGGTCCATCTGTTGGAGTGAATAGGGTTGTTCTAAGTGTTGTGTGGTGTCTTATCCAGTGTTCACCTTGTCTTTCCCAGTAGTCTTGGTTGTCCTCCTGTGCTGTGAGTGGTCTGTGGATTGTCTCCTTCGGTTGTGTGGTGTCAAGATTGGTAGAAGGTGCTGCTTTAGGTCTCCATATCTTTTGTGGTGCTCGTAGTTGGATCTTTGATCTGGTTGGTGGTGTGTCCATTAGCCGTTGTGGTTGTGAGCTCTGCCTTGTTGGTGTTGTCTTTGATGTTGCTCTGCGTGTAGGTGTTATCTTTCTTCTGAATCTGGTTTCTCCAGTCCAGTTGTCACCTTCTAGTCTTCGTTGTAGTTCTTGCTTGGAAAGTTGTGTTGGGTTCTCTTGTAGTTGTTCTTGCTCTTGCCCTTGTCTGTTGATGATGGTTAGTCGCCAATCATCTAGTTCTCCTTCAGGTATTGGGCAACCGCTGTTGTGTGGTGTGAATAATGCTTTGCGTGGTCGTTTGTGTACTCTGATGGCGTAGTCACCATCAAGTTTCCAGTAGTCAGTGTTTCCACCAAGGATCTGTCGTAGTCCTTGGTCTGTGTGGGTGAGTGGTGCGATTTGTTCTTGTTGTTGTACTGCTTTCTCTGTAGGTTGAATCACAGCAATGGATTTTCCATTGTATGTAGTCATTGGGTAGATGTCGAATCCAGTAGGGATGTCGATCTTCTCTGCTCGTAGGTAGAAAAGTCCTGAGTGTCTTGTGAGGTGTGCTTGTTGTTGTCCATGTGTGATGGTGCAGTGTCGTGGAGTGAAGTCAAGTCCATATCATCTATCAAGTAGTCTTGATGCACTGAGGATTGGATACTTCACATCACAAACGTAGTAGGGTATCATGATCCTGAAGTTGTCCTGCTTGTAGGGAACGTACTTGATGCCGTAGACAGGAATCTTCTTGTTGGTAACCGTGTAGAGTTGTGGAACTGATTCTCCACAAGGTCGTAGCGGTAGGTCTGGTGCGTAGTCCTTCGGGCAAACATGTGTAGATGCTCCTGAGTCGATCAACAGGTGGTGGTATGACTTGAAGTTGGAATACATGATGTAGTGTGTGATAGTGTCCTCAATCTTCTTGTTCCTTTGTGGTTGTCTTGCTGCTGCTATGTCAAAGTGTGGCTGTGTGTTGTCTTCTTGTAGGAATTGTTGAAAGCTCTTGCTGTGGTCGTTCCATGATGTTGTGTGTGTTGTTCTCTTGCCCAGTAGTGATTTGGATTTGTGCTTGTGTAGTCGTGAGTTTGCTTGTCTGATGTGTCCAATGGTGAGGTGTGACTCGTTGATGCCTCCAATGTAGTTTGCTGTGTCCTCATAGCTGTTGTCATTCCAATCCCAGCTGTTGTCATAGTCGTAGTCGTTCCAGTTCTCCTCCATGTAGTTCACCTCGTGTTGTCCTTCTTCTCCTTCGTAGTACCAGTCGCAGGTGTCGTTCACATCCTGAGGTAGTTCTTCATTGTTGTCATGATCTGCTTGTTCATTTTCTATTGGGTGTAGTTCTTCTCCTTCTCCTATGTGCCATACTGGCACTCTGCAGTCTTGTCCCCAGTGGCCGGGCTTGCCACATCGATGGCATGTTGTGTAGTTGTTGTTTCCTTTCCCTTTTGATTTGCTGTAGTTTCCTTGGCCTTTGTAGCCTTCGCTTGATCCATATCCTTTGGATCCTGAGTAGCCTTTTCCTTTGCTCTTGTTGTATCCTCCTTTGTTGTAGTTTCCTTTGCTGCCTTTGTCGAATCCTTTGTAGTGGCCTTTGCTTCTGTACTTGCCTTTTCCTTTGTTTCCTTTGTAGTGTCCTTTGCCTCCATATTTACCTTTGCCTTTGTAGTTTCTTCCTTTTCTCCAAATGTTGTCCACGTCCATTGGTGCTGTTCCACCATTGTAGTTTGTGCCAACTGCTGAGCTCGCTCTTGAGAATGCAGATATGGTTTTGTAGTAGTCCCAGGATCACAACTCTGATCTCGTTGTAGTTCGTGATCTGTCCAGCGCGTAGTTGGAGATGTTGTTGAAGTGCTCCTTTAGTCTTGTTGAGTAGTATTGCAATCTTCACTCCATCTGGTAGTGCTGTGCCGTTGTCTTTCTCGTAGCGGTTGATGTCATACTCCCACTGTAGGAATTGTTCTACAAATTGTGCTTCATTGAATGTAGGTTCCAGTAGTTTGGTGAGGTAGCCAACACTGCGTGTTCCTACTGGTAGGCTGAACCTGCTGTGCAAAAGCCGTAGTGTTTCACATCCATTGGCATTGTAGCGGTTTTGTCTGACCACTGTGGCTGCTGCACCTTGGCAGATGTTGATGAGGATGTAGTGTAGATCTCGTGAGAGGTCTACTGCTTTTGCTGCCTGTGTAGGGTCGCGTATGTGGGCTCTGATGTCTGCATCTTCAATTTGTCTTGTAGCTGCTTGTGCTAGTTGTAGCACCATGTCGAAGTCTCGGTCGATGAGTCCGAGGTATGCTTGTAGTTTGAACAGCCACTCTTCGTGCTGTGAGTAGTCACCAGTGAAGAACGGTGGTGGCAGTTTGTATTTGTGTAGCCTTTGGACGTCTTCCTGCTCCTGTGTTGTTCCCGTAGTTGTGGCTCCTATTGTCTCCTCTGCTGTGGGCCCGTTGTCTGCTCCTGTAGTTGGTTGTGCTGATGCTGCTGCTGGTTCTCCTGACATGTCGTAGTAGTTGGGCATGTGGTTGCCTGTGCAGTTGTGGTACTTACTGCTGTTACTGGAGCTCCCCTATGTTTAGGATCTCAGCTCCGCTACCACGTTAAAATACGTTGGTACTTTACTGCAAGTGCAAGTGTTGTTTCTGTTGTCACAAACACAAATGTAGTTAGCCAGCATGCACTCTTTTCCTGGTAGACTCAAGGCCTGCAGTCGGGTAGTGTACATCATGCATGCACAAGTGACAAGTAGTGCAACATGATATTTGACACCTGTCCCTTTCTCTCTCTCTATCTCTCTGTCTCTGTCTCTCTTTATGTCTTGCTTTCTGTTTACGCATCGATATCTCTATCGAAGATATGCGGCTGCAAACTCGCAGTGCGTCAGCTCCTGTGAGCAGAGCCCCATTTTAGCGACTGCCCTCGGGAGCTGTCCTTATATATACGTCATATATATATATATATATATATTGTTGGGAGCATGTTCGCACCAAATTTTGCTAATATCCCCTTGAATACCCAGCTTCCGGCTCAGCGAGCTATACGCAAGAGCTATCCTTTCGCACGCGCTATCTGATCTTCTGAGGCTATCTATGTGCGCAAATTTCTACTTTGGCTCCACAACTTTGATGGTTTACTTTTCTTATTTTTTGGGCTAGTGGCTCCACAATTTGTATTCTTTGCGTTTTCACTTTTGCGCCTGGCTCCAACATAGCTGTTGTTTTGCATCGTGGATCCAAACTGCTTGACTCAAGATTGCCTGGAACAGTCTGGCCTAAAGCTTTCAGATTGTCTTTGGACACGCGCCTCTTTTTGCTGCTTTCCCCAAAGCCCCAAAAAAGGCAGAAAACACTGACATAGCATTGAATTCTGGAGGAAGGTAGATCCAGGGGGGGGGGTACCATCTATATATATATATAACGTATACACGCATGCCTAGAAAAGTTACAAGGGATGGAGATAGCCTTAAGATCACCGAAGGTCACTCGAGGCGGCTCACAGGCTCAAGCCACTTAAAGGCACTCAAAGGCCAGAGCCACTCAACGCCACTCAGCGCCACTCAGCGCCACTCAACGCCACTCAAAGGAGAGCCACTCAAGGCCAGTCACTCGAGGCCACTCAAAGCTCGAGCTACTCAACGCCGCTCCAAGCCACTCAAGGCCTCTCAACAAATGTTGGAGCGGCCTTGAGTGGCTCAATGCTTTTCAAGCACTTTAGTCGCGCCTAATGTCGACTCCGAATTCATCACCCTAATACATGCACAGGGATGCTCCCCTGTGAAAGTGAATCATTCCCTCTCAACTGGGACATTCCCCTACTATCGACCAGGGGTTTATTCATCCTGACATTGCGGCCTCACATCCTCGCACCCTGACGCACCTCACCCCCGCAGCTCGTGTTTCTAGGTGGCTGCCCCTGGCTGTGGCTCTGAATCAGCATACGAGTCTCTGCTAAAATTGGGATTTAGACCCACTTTCCTTGTGGTCTCCCTTTAAACCATGGTGAAAAAGGAACCCTCACAACCAACTCGAACAACCCCATATGACTTCTCTGGCTGCTGATTGCACACCTCCAGTTGCTCGTTTGCTCGTTGGTAAGTGGGAAACTGGTTATCCTTTCGTTTGCTGGTCCCTTAAACCCAGCCAGTGCCTGGCTGGTGTGCTCTTGCAACGGTAGGTTGGACAACTCCATGTGCTGAAACACCAGGGCCAAGTCCCTCACGTGCACCAAGCGATACCTCAGCCACTAGGAAATCCACCAACGCCATAAAGTACCCACCAAACAAAACCATTGGCTTTTTCGCCCCCCGGAAAAAAAGAAAAAGAACAAATAAAATATGTCCACTAGTGATAGATTACCTTTAAATCCAACAGGGAATAATTAAAAAAAGATCAGCAAATGGAAGCAAAGAACCGGTCCCTTTGAAGGAATGTGGCGAACCCCACCCCGAAACCTCAGGTTCAATGTTACACACTAAAGGCAAAAAATAATTCAGGACGAAACACACCAAAGGGGAACCCCGTAGGTTACGCCTGTGGGGCAATACAAACGAAGCCCTGTAGTAGTGCCCCGGGTACTACAAAGGCAATAGCTAAAATGGCCATTTGGGGCCAACTTAGATGATCTCTCTATATATATACATTTTGTTTGTATTCGGAGCACAGCGTTTATTCTTTAGCCCCTCATGCCCTCCTATGGAAGCTGTCTGACAAAACAAATTTCCTCCAGGGACCTTTCAGATTCCATGTTGGGCCCCATGGACCCCAAACATGGTTCTTCCTTTTAGGGTCCCGGACCATTTTGGGGGTTCCAGCTTCCCACTGCTATGTTTGTGAGAGACAGAAGCAGCGGGGAGAACTTTATGAATTCTTGCCAAGTCATCGAAGCTTCGTTGTAGCTTCTTTCCGCCCTTTCCTGCTCTCCTTTCACCCGCACATGGTGAGATATGTGTTTTTAGGTAGCCAACCGCCTCATCAACTTATCACTAGCTTCACGCCACCAGCAGGGACCACCCTTTCATGTTTCAATCCGCTCTTGGTTTCCCTTTAAAAGGGAAGGTCTCGTTGTTGAAACCAATCTCGGCTCATCCTGCCGAGCAGCATCTTTGCCGCATTCTGCCAGACACACGGCTGTACAGCGAACTTGGCACCTCGACTCATAGGTCCCCAAGACTCAGCAGGTGTTCCCAACTGGGATTTTAGGTGAGCAACCCCCAAACATTATCATTGTTTGGTGAGTACGCCCATTGTCATGCCCCACTATGCCAAATCCAACGGTGGATTCCGCAATTTCTGGCACTCCAGGAATGCTCTCCTTTAGCAGCTTCCAAGGGGAATCAACAACAGACCCTACGCAAACAATATCAGGGTTTGTCTGAAAATGGGAACCTAAAATGACTGGCTTCCTTTACAACCACCGAATCACCAATAAACAACAAAAAGCTACATCAACGTCTCGGATACAAGGTGACTTCATTCCAGTGGGTTTCTGCACCCCAAAGCGGAAGAGCGGTCGCATAAAGGGAACTCAAGAGCCCCGTGCCGATATTCTACCCTTTTGCTCTGAGCAACACTGGGATCCTTGGACCCACATCAGTTGATCTTTTCATGTCTAGGTCCCATGGTCTGCGTCATTGCCCTGCTTGCTGGCCATTGTTTTTGACTTTTCATGTTTTACCACTGGCTCACTCCTGAATTGTTTTCGCACCCTCTTCCCACAATGGATCCACCGAATGTAAGGTCGGAGGTTGACACATGGATTCAACATGCGGGTTGCGTCAACATTAAACCAGGTCGCCGCAGGTTTTAGTCTGTAGTTCCATTTACGAGGGTTCCATTTTGGGTACTTACATGTGCTCCTTCTGCCCATCGGTGAGCACAAGCAATAAAATACACAGATGAGTAACCTCCCACCCAAGTTGTCAAGGGATATTCACCTGGAAAGCAATCCAACCACTGAAGAAGGACCCCTCAATACCTGGTAGTCCGTAACGACAGCATCGCACAAAACAAATAACAAGGACCCCTCATAGCTGGAGGAGGGGGCATTATCTACCTCAGCTTTTGCCCCCAACACAAAAACATGACATTTATGGGTGCTCGTCAATTTAGGGACAAAGACGTGGGGGGTTATTCAGGCTTCTCCGAAACCTGCTTCACGCTAGGGATTTCTTCGGCCATCGGGGCATGCAGAATGTACACTGGCAGGCCGGGAAGGGAGGGGTGGGGAGGGAGACCTGGGTGTGCTTTTGACAGTGTTGAGCCAAACCTGAAATCTGTACATGTCTCTCTCTATCCCGTGAAAATTGTACACTCTTTCGTCTGGACGCCCCCGCACACCTCGGAAATGTACAGCCAAAAGTCGCGTACATTTACTTGCCTACGCCCCCCCCTTTGTGATAGGACCACTCACATTTTTTGCTCCGGGTCCCAGACCCATTTTGAGACCCATCTGAGCATTGCCCCCGAAGGTCGCTGACCCAGATCTGTGAAAATGCGGCGCAGCCACAGTGAGGGAAGAGTCGGAGAAAGTGCCGCGCCGAAAGAATCCACTTCCTGACGTGTCAACCATGGAATCAAGAAAACCAAAAACAGAACCAAAAAAGAACCATCGAATGAGCCACTCACCTCACCTCAAAGGCCCCCCAACTGCAACTAATATCTTTAGATGTTGGTGAATATTTAGTGAACCTGAAGACATACAGTATGGCCTCATGACTATAACCACCATTGATGCATCCAAAACAAATATTGCATTCATCGCGGGCGAGCTTGCTTTACCCCAAGAAGAGCTCGCATTTGTTGGTGCAGATTCTCGGTCGCCTGTAACTGACACATAAGTAGTTTGTCTGGTGCATGGAACCCTGCCAGCAAACGTTGTGTGGCAAAATCGATCACCCATGCTCATGTGCGATTCGAACAAAGCTTGTTGGCGTCAAATGGAATCGACAGGGATACCTGGAGCTCACGGTCACCACAGGAAACACATATGGGTGTGTGGTTGTTTGAGGGTACCCTTTTCCACCTTGGCTTAAAGGAAACCACACAGCGATTTTTGGATTGCGGGCCCCCTTCATTTTGACGCAAACCCATTCACGTGTTTGTTGCATGCTGTTGAACGGAACCTTGTTCAATCTGAAGAAACGCAGGGCGCCACTGGCAAAATAGGAATCAAAGCCTGTGCTTGTTTGAAGGTTGACTTAAATTGAAAACGATCCACACAAAGTGAAGGATCACGCTGTCACGCCAGGTATTGTGTTCTCATGTTCACTGCCAAATGGAAGAACAAACAAATACACACAACAAACAAGCCAAGAGGAGACAGAAGAGCTGTTCTTCTTGTTGCTTGATAAAGAAGAACTATCCACAACAACTCAGGTGGCAAACAAAGACCTGGACGAAACAACGCAATACCCATACCCTGTGGGTTTCCTTTCGGACAAAACAAAGAAAACACAAGGGGGATCATTTGCTGCCGAAAGAATGTGGAAATAACAGGTGAACCTTTGGGATCACAACATATAAAAGGTCTGCAGTGGATTCCCTTGCACCATCTCCGTTGGGGTCAGGGTCAAGGGAAACCTGCTTGTTGGTATGCAAATATCCAGACCTGTGCCCTTTGTCCAGTTAGAGTGCTTGAAGCAGGAGGTTTCAATCAAGGTGGGCCAGAATTGGGGCATGTACTAACTCATTGTTACTTTGACTTAGGAACGCACTCTCAAAAGGACAAATGTTTACCTCAGGTCTGGGTCCATTTGGTGAGTAGTAGCCTGCCAACAGTTTACCTGTTGGTAGTGGAGAGTCCCCATCGCTGTCTAAGTTGAGTTGATGGGAGGCCCGGCCAACGAGCAGACATGGCGACTCCTGGGCTCCAGGATTTGTAAGACCATGCGGCTATGAGTATTCATGTCCAGCTAGCTTGAGAGACCCTGGAGAGAAAAACATATTCCGTTCACTTGGCCAATGTTCGGTCCTACACCTGGGATTTGGATATATATGTATACACATACGTGTATATATATATATATATACATAGATATTCTCCATCATCATTTCAGTACCAATTGTTGACCGTGTTTTGAAGGACTCCTCCCTTTTTTGCCCTTTGCCCCTTGCCCCAGGTCACTGGGGGCAAGGACCAGCTTAAAGGGCATAAGTTTCCAATGAAAACTTCAATTAACCCTTTGCACGACATCGTTTAGGTGCGGGTTAATGTCCGCAAACCACTTTCGAGGTGGCTCAATAGTCAAAAAATCATAGCCATGTGGGTCTCTGCTTTGGCTTCCACCCATTGAGCACCTCAAAAAGGAACGGACCGTTTTGCTGGGCTTCTCGTAGGGCGCTGCACAGCTCACCGGGGAGCAGAACCAACCAGCCAGATCCAAATCGCAGGCACCTCCGGGAAAAAAGACTCAAAAAATGGTTCCTGTTAGACGACCCCCCGACATGGGTATCGCGCTCACCTTAAAACCAAAATTAGAGTAATTACCCAAGAGACACACACAAATAGGGGTCCCCTTCTTCATGGACATGTTCTTGGATGTTGTGAAAAGGGACCAACCTTAAGGTGTCCAGAATGTTGAGAAATACAAAAGTAGGGCATGGGGATATGAATCGTCGACATTCGAAATGACTCTTTTTGGAAGTAGGATAAGGAACCGAAGAAACCTTTCGAAGTAGAATGCTCGGACGACTTCCCAGCTAAACAGGGGTTCAGGAAAAAGTGAGAACTGAACCAACTCCTGTTTCTTTTTAGGCAAGTTGAGCATCAGAATACATTGTCTCGTTGAGGCCGGTTCACACATTACTGTTTTGGTTCCCGAGTGTCAAGTTTACGGACACCTGACGACCTGATATGAGTACCAGAAACTGATAGCTGCTGAAGCGGTACTCCACTGGTTCGCTCCTCAAACGGTCCAAGGGAACCCAGGGCGCAAAAGCCTGTGGACTAGGCCCTCGCACGAACGCAATGACAATGGTTTTTCTCTCAAGCTAGCGGCTACAGCCAGTCCGCACGGCTGGCCACGCATTCATGCGCCAGCCCCCTCCCCAGCTTTGGCTTTCTGTGGCTGTAGCTGCGGCTCTTGGAAAGCCCCCTTGCCCTTGCACTGCGGCTGTCACTGTCCTTTCAATGCCAAACGGATACTTTCACGCAGCTGATACTCGGCCACGCTTGGCCCTGGAGTAAGGACGGAGGTCAAAGGAAGCGCCTAAAACACATAGCCTCTGGGCGACTCCTGGCCAACTGGGCTTCGAGGCCAACATTCGGCAACGACTTGGCCACCCCAGTCTTTGTGGGGAAGCACTGTCCTATGAATCCACCAGGCCTGTGAATCCAGGATCGACATTGTGGACACATTAGCTTTGCTCATCTTCCTCGGAACCATCGGAAGTTCAAACTACTTATTGTTCACACGGATCGTCTTCCTGGCCTCATTATTTACCATCACCAAAGTCACCCATGAAGTGGTAGATAGGTACTGACTTTGATATCCCCCAGAAGTGAACATAATGACCCAGTTCAGTCCGATTGGGGAAGCGTCCCTCGGCTTCAAGTCCAAACCCTTCACTCTCGTAACTCGGTCCAGAATCCGCTGTATGGGAATCTCCCCATGACTTTATCGCTTTTTGGTCTTGGGGGTTTCTATTTGAGGACGCACCAGTACACTCCAGCACACCCCACCCGTTTGGGGTTGGCTTCAACAGTCACCCCACCCCCGGTTGTTTCTTGGAGTTGGTACGCCCTTCCTGTTGTGGTTTTCAAGGAAACCAAAAGGACAATCACATTTTCTTCGCGGGGGTGCCTAAAAAACAAGACACACTCATGCTTCCCTTGCTCAGAAAGTGGTCCAAAAACCCTCCGCCCATCCCGAGCGACCCCGCCCCGCAAAAGGGACCTGCTTTGGCGCCGAAAGTGATCTTGAAACCACGGGATAATTGGGAAACGTGTGAATTTAGGGTTACGCGCCGCATTCCCAAACACTCATTATTGAAATCGCTACGCGATCCGCCGACGCCAGTGGACAGTCCCCTATTAATAAACTGGGGCTGATCAATCTGGAGTCAGCACTGGAGAAGAACACTAGGGTCTACTCTTTAAACCACCCCCCGAAAAGGGTATAAAAGCAAGGCCCCAATTTTTTTTTGTAAGTGCAACAAGGCCAGGCCTTCTTGGCACTTTCCTGTTTTTCATGTCCCAGATGCTGAGGATGCTGGAAATGCAAGGGATGCAACCACACAACTTACAGGAACAGACCCGATCTTCGCACTCAATATTTTAAGACTTTTCAGACACGCAACATTGACCAAACACAGGAAATACCAGAGATGTGGGGAATGCTGGGAATGCAGCCGGCTAGCCACAAAAAAGTGCAACAAACAAACGGGTTTTTCAATATTTCCCAAAAGCAACCATCAAACTAGAGGACGATTGGCCCGAAAGCATTTTTCCCCAGGTGCTCATCGCTGCGGCAAGCGTGTCTGCGCGCGGCGATGCTCAATGTGTATGGTCACATGAGAGCTCCATCTCATCGTCCGACGAGAGGAAACATGGCAGTGCTCGATCCCACATATTTACATCCGTTAAAACAAGAAGAGTAAAGCTCGTAAAGCTCGAAACGAATTACAAGCAAAAGGAAAAGCAATCAATAGCACAGCTTACACGACGGCCACAGTTTCTGCAAAGCACGCTCGCGCAACTTAGCTCTGTGCAAGATGGCTCTGCGCAGCTTGGCTCTGCGAAAGTTGGCTCTACGCAAGCTACTTTTCGCGAGTGGCTCTGCGCAACTGGCTCTGTGCAAGTTGGCTCTGCACGAGTCTGCTCGGCGCAATGTGCTTTGCACGAACTGCGCCGCGCGATTTCTCACGAAAGTGGTCTGCGCAAGCTGCATTGTTCCAGGCTGCTGCGCGCAAGTTGCTCTCTCTGCAAGTTGCTCTGCGCAAGCGCTCTGAGCAAGTTGCTCTGCGCAAGTGCTCTGCGCCAGTTGCTCCGCGCAAGCGCTTTGCGCGTGAGCTCTGTGCAAGTTGGTCTGTGCAAGTTGCTCTGCGCAAGTGCTTTGTGCAAGTGCTCTGTGCAAGTTGCTCTGCGCAAGTTGCTCTGCGCAAGTGCTGCCGGAGCTGTGGGAATGTACTTCGCGTACTATGTTTTGTACTTAAAAGTTGCGATTTTCCAGCCGGAGCTGCGCGAGTGTTCTCCGCGTACTACTTTTGTACTTAAAAGTTGCGATTTTCCAGCCGGAGCTGCGGGAGCACGCTCCGCATACTACGTCTGTACTTAAAAGTTGCGATTTTCCAGCCGAAGCTGCAGGAGCACGCGCCGCGTACTACGTTTGTACTTAGAAGCTGCAATTTTCAAGCCGGAGCTGCCGCGGACCAGGGGGGAATCGAACACGCGACCGCGGGATTGCGAAAGCAGGCGCGCAAACCACGAGACAACTTCCAAAGGCCATTTCGCGAGCAGCAAAATCGCACGGCGCCACAGCGAGAGCGCTTCTTTTGAACCTCGCCCACGCGAATCTCCGCAGAGGGTCGCGCGCGGCTTGCAGAAATCGTAAAAAGTCCGTTTGTTGACCTCGACCACGCGAATCTCCGCAGAGGGTCGCGCGCGGCCTGCAGAAATCGTAAAAAGTCCTCAGTTTTTTTACCTCGACCACGCGAATCTCCGCAGAGGGTCGCAATCCCGAGCGATGATCAAACTCCCGCCCCGGCGCCTTAGAAACCTAAACTAACTTACATAGCTGCTTACGCCGAAGCTCTACGCAAGCTCTACCTAACCTTGGCTCTGTGCCACTTGGCTCTACTTGGCTCTATGTAACTTGGCTCTATGTAACTTGGCTCTATGTTGGCTCTATGTAACTTGGCTCTATGTAACTTGGCTCTATGTAACTTGGCTCTATGTAACTTGGCTCTATGTAACTTGGCTCTATGTAACTTGGCTCTATGTAACTTGGCTCTATGTAACTTGGCTCTATGTAACTTGGCTCTATGTAACTTGGCTCTATGTAACTTGGCTCTATGTAACTTGGCTCTATGTAACTTGGCTCTATGTAGCTTGGCTCTATGTAACTTGGCTCTATGTAACTTGGCTCTGTGCAACTTGGCTCTGTGTAACTTGTCCAAGGGCTCCGCACGGAAGAACCCTTCGCGAAGCTTTTGGGAAAACCGATACTACCTCAAATACCATAAAATTTTTGCAAATTTCAACAGTTCCTCAAAATATCACTGCACTTGGCCCCACCCAAACCCCTAACAGGCCACTTCCAACATCACTTCAAACAGCAAAACACCATCTGCAAAAAAAGAGACAAATTCATGGCAACAAGAGAATCCTGATGATGCTGGGGATGCAAATCCTGCGCGTCCGGGGGAACCCCCCTCCCCTAGAGACCTAGGCGAAACGCATATTTTTAGCACGAAAGACCCAAAAACACTGGACAAATACAGGGTCTTGGACACCTATCACAGCATGCCCAAAAAAAGCAGTCCCAAAAGACTTCGGCTTTGATAAGAGATTCCGAAGGAAGACCAAGTTGCGGACTGCCATCTACACGCTCGACTGGCGTCGGCGGATTAAGTTGGTTTAAAGTGGCCCACAAGCCCACTCTGGTGGTCTTCCTTCTTGTTGTTTCTTGAAACCCGCACGCAAGAGGCCAAAAAAGGTACACCCTGGGACCTTGACTAAAAGTAGACCAAACAAAAAATGTTCCACCACATTTGACCCCAGAACCCCCTCCCGCCCCCCATTGGTCGACGCGTTCGACGCGTCGCTTCGCCTCCAGCGCGGAGGTGCAAATCCATCTGCAGCAGCCGCCCCCTGCGGCTTCTGCAGGCCTCGAAGGCCGCGCCCAGCGCCTGGGAGCTGGGCGCGGACGCCGAAGCCTAAGCCGCCATTGGGGGGGGGGCTGCGGGGGAGGTGGAAACAAAGGGCAGGAGGCAGAAAACCGTAGGCTGAATCGGACAAACATAGCGACTAGCTTAGGAACTTCCCTGGAGATGGAGGGGAGAAACTTGGATTTGCTGTTTGAAGCACACCGGAAAATTGGAAAGGGGTGAACATGAAACACAGAGGACAATGGGGAGACTTCGAGAAAAACATGCATGCAGTGCCAAAAAAAACAACCAAATTTGACCATCAACAAAAGTAACATTAATTATGAACATCAGCAAATGTGACAAAAGCCAGCATGCGCAAACCGGGGGGGGGCTCCCTTCCGATTGGCCAGGAGAGTCTAAACTTCAGGTTTACCACTCAAATAAAGTCAAGAACTCAGGGAGTGAGTTAGAAAAAGAAGAGGTCCCTTCAAACGCCCCCGAAGGGTTGATTGGGGCCCTTGTCCAAGTAAATTGGTCTGACATCCCTGCAAGAAGGACCGATGGGGACGCCGAATCAGTCTTTTGACCTGTGAGTTCTTTTGTCCAATTGAATTCCGAGCCTAGAGGGAGGAGGGGTGGTTGGGCATTGGTGCGCAGGCCAGGTTCATTGATCTGGCCTTCCCACAAAGGATAAATGGGGTTGTCTCAAAATGGGGGAACCTCCCAATCCAGTGGTGTTCCTTTGGTGTCCTTTTCAAACCACTCCAAAAAGGGTACGGGTACGATTAAAATTCAGACATACTCAAACGGATCAAAAGGAGATCCCCGGGTGGAAGAATGCAGCCTTCCACAGGTTGCGCTAGCCAAACCAATAGAAAAAACACCAGGGCCCACTTTGAATGAAGTGCTCCAACGAATTCTTTCTGCTTTGCCAGACTTAGACCTCCTGCCAAAAGTGAAAGGGACAATGAAGGAAACCCAAAAGGGCATAGCCAGAAGAAAGGTAAGTTGACCCCGGTTGTGTCGCGGTTGCTTTGCTAGGGTCTGAGGAAAGAGGTAAAAGGAAAGGGACATGTGGACCAGCCGGCAGTAAAGAGGCTGGGTGCATCATTTCCTTATCCATCCACTCACCGGTGACTCCGGAAGGAAACGGTGAAAGGGAGGGATAAAGGGAAAGGAAATGATGGATGAAATGATGTCACCTAACCCTCTCTCACCGGTTAACCCGGGAAATAGAGAGGGTGATGAGGTGACCAATAGATGGATTGGGGATGTGTGTGAACGAAGAGATCCATCCCCTCCACCATCTCACACCTCTTCATCCCTTCCCACCTATCCACTTCCAAGCCTATCAATCATCAACAGTGGATAGGGAAGGGAGGAAGTGTGTGTCATCTCTCTAGCCAAAGGCCCAATGGATTGCCCATAGAGATGCCACTCGGAGCGCATGGCCAACATCACTTGTGCATGTTTTTACGTTTTGCTGGCAAGGGAAAATCACGAACAATCAAGATGGCAAACGTTGTAAAGGCAAGTTGAGTCTATGATCGGGGAGCTTTTACATCAGGTTTCCCCTACTAGTGAACTTATGAGCCTCTTTAGTTCTCCCCAGCGCCTTGAAAAGAACCAATGGCTCTCATCATAAGGCTATAAGGGAAACCTGCCTGGCGGGTTGCTCTTCCCCTCCTGAGCAAAAGTCTAACCTTCTGTAGGTTTAATGGAGCATCTTATTTGTTTCCAAAAGGTCTGAGGCACCAAAGACCAGCCATGCTTGGGTGCCACGAATCCATGACAGTCGTTTTTCATTGCATCCCCTGAGATGGGAACTTGGTAACCAGTTCCCCATGTCAGTTTGGTGAGTCCTTGTCCCCTTCAAAGCCGGGGGAGAGAAAAGCAAAATGCACGATTTGGACCCCCTACGGTCGTTTCAGAGTTCTCCAAACTCTTGAACAGTTTGGCTTTGAAAGTGTATGCTGATCTTTGCTCAGTGTGAAAAGACACAGTCAAGCAGCCAATGAAACCATATCTGTGAAATGCTCCAAATCTCGATCGCAAAGCGCAGGATTCAAAGAGGACTCGAAGCGATGACTTCCTGGCAATGTCAAACTCTGCAACTCTTCCCCCCTTGCCTGGGTTCGCGACATTGCAGGAGTGCAGGAACAAAAATGGCGGTTCTCCTTTTGCCTTCCCTTGATAGCATTTTGTTTAAGGGTACCCAGCCTGAGAAACAAATCGTGAGTGTCATCCTGAACTGCCCAAACCCAAGAAAACTTGGTATTTGTCAAAACAGGGGCTTCGATCCCCAAAACAGTGGATCGCTTTTCTGTTGGATTCTATTTTAACCAGGGTGACACGCTTTCCAAAAACAACACACCCAATGAAAGCTTCACGATAAGCCAAAGGGTCAGACCATTCGTGAATCGTCCCCTCCGGGGAAAATCCCCAAATGAACAACTGCAAATTCGGCTAGCTTGGTAAACTTATATTGGGAGTTTCAAACCTTAACCTTTTAAACAGGCCAAGCTCGACTGAAAGCCACAGGTCAAAAGGTCTCGAAGCGAGCGAATTGGACCCGCGGCCTTCCCCTATGACCTTCCCGAACTTCACCATGTTGTCCTGGAGGAGTGGGTTCCAATCCGTCTCGCCGACCTCCTGGGAGCAGGTGACACCTTGGGGATGCCTGGGATTTCTGGGCTTTTAAGGGATTAAGGATTCATCCAACAAGACTCATAAACTGTAAAGATTCTGAGAAGCTCCCGCCTCATTCCTGCTGGAACTCATTCTTGGATATCCTCTTACAAAAAAAGGAGATGCCTCTATGGGCATTTCACAGCTTGCTTATTTCAGGAGATTAACCCCAGTGATTGGGCACTCTACTGGCCAACAAAAGCAGCCGTGGTTTCATCTAGACTTCAAAGGGGATTCCCCCTTTCAACCAAAAAGAAAGGGGCACTGATGGCACCGCTCCCACTCCAAGTCTGGGTGTTGCCGCTTTGCCTTTGCTTGATTGCTGTTGACCCTCTGCAACAAGTTTCTCACTTTTTGTAGGTCCAATTGGGAAAATCCGGACTGCTCCCCACAGTGAAAGTCCAAAGGTGCGTCACCAACTAGCCATACACTTACCCCACCAGTAATACACATCAGAGGGTGTTTCTCGAAATTGGGGCCCAATTCCTCCAGGGTTTCCTTCTTTCGGCTCCTTCTGTCGGCCCCGCCTCTGGGGCGCAGCACTCAGGCCCTGCGAGGATCCCATCGCAGTCATTCGCCGAAGACACGACCAGCGCCAGCGAGCCCAGCAGCTTCGAAGCACCCGGCATGCGGAAGTTGATCCCTTGAGCCAAGGCAAACGGGCAAGTTGCTTTTCTCACACACACACACACACTGGCTTCGGGATTTCTGTTGGTTTCCCTTTAACACCAGTCAAAAAAGGGGTCCACAAAAGACACACCCATTTCAGTCGTATCAGCTACTAGCAGTCAAATTATTTGTGTGTGTCCCCAATTCCAATATGGGCAAATCAATGAGCACGTGGCTTGCGCGGGGAATTGCGCGAGTTCCCCATGTCCCTCCCAAATAGGCCATAGACCACTTGAAATTATTTGCGCGAGCCTCATATGTTGGCAGCTCGAATTTCATCACTCTCGTCATTCGCAGCGTTCCAACCAGTAGAATCACTTTTGCATCGTTCCACTTTAGTGATTCAAGCAACCTGGGGCTCCATGGTGTGCAATCCATTCGCTACATCGCTTTTTCTCTGCTTGACGCAGCAGCAAATCTTTGGCTGCTGCGAGCGCGCGCACAGCGCCGGTGCCTGCTTTATGGTTTGATTTCGGGGAAACTTATATAAGAAAGCCGTTCTTGAGAATGTTCTCCCATTTTGCCACTCTCATTTAAGTGTCCCTTGAACCCTACCCTTGCCATCCAAAGGAGAAGCTTGCATAGCACGGGCTGTTCTTTTCTATTCGGATGTGTACCCCTACACGTGTGATTTCCTTTTGGTTTTCCTGTACACCGACCCCAAAACAGGTACACAGCTGGATGTGCTGTTTCTGTTATTTTGTCGGTGTCACTGTCGCAGCTGCCGAAGGATCTCCTGGTTGCTGGCAAGCCTGGGCCAGGTACCAAAACCCTGGCCATCCTTGCACATGGTTGCCGTGGGATTCAGACCAACAAAACAATGGGCTTAGCCTAGCGTCACCATTGTTTACCTGAGGAGTTTCATCTAAACTTGGTCCTTGCCACAATCCTAGGGTTCTCATTATGTGATACCAAAGTGGGTTTCGCATCCCTGTGACATGTTTTGTCATGAGGATTCCCTTGGCACACCGAAACAAAACAAAACAGTAATCCACAAACACGGCCTTGTAAGGGGGTGGTGAATCATTACCATGTTGGGTTCTGAGCCGACGATAGATGGGTGAAAGATGCGATCGATTGAAACGTTGAAAGTGCAAGCGTTTGCATGTGTAGCATATAGGCAGTGCTACATGGCCCTTTCCTCCAACAAACCAACGATCGGATTCACGCGCTTGTTTGGTCGCAACAACATTCAAACCAGCAGAGTCGCTGAGTCTGCCGCGCTGCACGCAGCTCTGTGTTCTCCCGGGTTGCATGGAGCAACTGCTGCCTGCCATTGATCATGCGACCCCCCCCCCCGTTCCTCCAAGAAGACCCTAAGTCATGGTCTGTAACCCAATTTCAGCTGATTAAAATGAATCCAAGGGGGTTTGATCCTATAAAGTGAAGCTGGCTGCACCATTGCTTTTGAAATGCAGATGTCCACATCTGTGCACAAACACCACATTTTGCTGAGTGGGAAACACGCTTAAGCCGCTTAGATATGAAAGGCTCGACCGAGAAAACAAAACCGAAAAACAGAAAGCACCACCGAATGTCTATTACCCCTTGCTCAAAATTGCGTACACACACAGCAACTTGCTGGTGAATGGGAGAACAGACAACAAAACCAGGCAGCAACTTTGATGGTTTTTGATTGCGATGGACCTGACGTCCCCGCCTGACAGCTGAGATGGTGTCCCGCAGGCCGTGAAGCTGCGCCTGACATTTTTCTTTCGTCAGATGCTATGGTTTTCATTTTTTTTAGGGGAGCCCAACACGTGTTTTCGGTGTTCTGGTCGGTTTACAAACAACAGAGGTACCAGCCCCACAAAAAGACACGCCCAAGTATGTAGTGTAGCCACAAGCATACATGCTCCCATGTCATCGGATGGTGAGTGCCTTCCATTTCCTAGCAGACAATAGATGAGGGTTGTGTGGGATCCATCGAATCACAACAAAACTAAAAAGATTCCGTCAAATAACACTCGTACACAGACACACAAACACAGAGACACAGACACACACACACACACACACACAAACACACACAGGCGCACACGCACACACAGGCACGCACGCACACCTGCGTGCAGGCACGCACCCATGGAAGTGCATCAATTTCAAGGGGCTCTCCTCACTCCCCCCAATTCCGTCTTGGTCAGGGTTGTTTGTCTTTTCATGCCCACCTGCCACTTAGCTCCCGATGCCCATTGTCAAATCATAAACGGAGTCTGGGACTGAAAACAAGGCATCTTCCCCGACTTGTGACCCCTGTATTTGGTTGGAAGGCGGTTTTAGGGATAAAGAAAGCCCAACGAAAGTTTCTCAATTTCAGAATAAGCACGTCCTACTAACGGGCGCCCTTTGGTTTTCAAAGGGAAACCAACAGGAAACCAAACGCGCACAGAAATCCAACAGAAACCCCAGCCCTCCAACCTGCTGAGCTGCTTTGAGCTCCCGCTCCACCTGACACGAAGGTTCTGGTTTGAGTTCCCTAGCAAATTCACGGAAGGAGCCGAAAAAGGAGGCCCCGTAAAAGAAATGGGTGCTATGTTTATCTGACCATCGCGGCCTTTTTGCCTGAAGTATAAAATGCTCGCCGCCAACGCAGGTTCTGTGATGTCTTCCTCATCAGTGTGCATATGTCAAACTTGGCCGTCGGCGAATATTCTCAGTTGCTTCTTCTGATGCAAGAATCCTCCGCAGTCCGCCAGCGCTACCGCTGCAGCGTAAGGTGGGCAAAACGGATCCTGATAGTATCCCAAAAGGCCAGTTGTGACAGCGAGGAGGCGGCGCACTCTTTTATGGGGGTGCAAGCTGAGTAATGATGGTAAAAGTCACAGCGGGATGCACACCAGCTGCACAATCCACATGCAGATGATGCTATTACACATATATGGCTACCCTACAATATCGAAAGGGACTCATGTATGTGTAACACCGTATACCCCCCCAAAACAAGCAGCTCCCGCGACTTTGACCCCACGCAAAAACTTCCCTTTCTGGTAAGAGGAAATTCTGGTAAATGAAGGAAACTCAACAGGGCGAGCAAAATGGTTCGTTAATTCTGATAATGTGCTGTGGACAACACTCATTGGCACGGAAGACAAGTGGTCATTGGACAAAAGGGACACCTTGTTGCTGGTTAAGTTTACAAACAACTGAAGTGACAAGCGTGGCGGGAGAGCGGGGTCTCATATAGACCCCGAAAGGCCCATGTCGGTTTCCTTGTCCCTCATTTAAGACGAGGGTACCAACTCAAGAAACCCACCTCAAGGCGCTTCTGGGTTAGCTGCAGCTCCTGCGAGGCGTTTCGGCCACTTCGAGTGCTAATGGATGTGTTGGGGAACCCCCTTCAAGTGGGTGGACACAAATCCACAAATGCTGTCCAAGAAGTCACTAATGAAATTCACGCCCATGTCATTTCCTTGGATAATGCTGACTCAAATCTGGCTTCCGCCAGTTAAAGCGGCTCATTACCCTGGTTTGGCACCTGAAACATCTGACAGACTTGGATAGGACCTATCAGTTTTCGCTACCCGAACTTGCTGCCCAAGCAAGGGAAAAGTTCATTCGCCCACACCCCCCTTCTCCGAGTTTCGTCATGTTCCAATAGTTTGTGCCCCTCCGTACGTCCCCTGGAAAGGATGATTTCTCTAAAACCAAGAGGGGGGAATAAAACCATCTTCGCAAGAACATGGAAGACTTCGAGTAGGAACTTATGAGTGCTGAGTGCCTGCCCTGCTAAGTTGGCCCTTGACTGCAGCGAACAAACTTGCCAAGAAAAGCACACAACAAGTTTGCCAACTCATCAGGTAGGGTGCTCATTCCATTACTGAAGGTGTTCCAGTTCGAGCAACTTATGTTTTCGCGCAGGGCTGGTCACACATGTGGGTGTTGCCTAAAGAACACGAGAACCACACACGCAGCTGCACATATGGGAAGTCACTATTTTGCCAGTGGCTATCCCTGAATGACAGTTTAGTCGCATCTTGAAATGATGTCTCACGTGGTGTTGCTACAGGAATTGCCAAGATGTTGGGTGTCGTGTCAGTGGGAGGAAGGGCAAGTTGGTAGGGTGCTAGTAAACTTGACATGAGCAGTGCCCGAAACCTGTTGACCAAGATTGTTGCAAAGCTTCATAAAGGCCTTCCTATCACCCTTGTTCAGCCAGATGGGAACCGAAACACCTACGTACTAAAATTTATTTAGGAAGCTGCCATATTTGCCATTAACATTGCAAATTCCCTTAGGTCATGCTCAATTGTTTAATGTTGGAGAGTGATTAATAAAGGGCCCCCCCGCCCCCCCTCAAACGAATTGGGGGGGGCCAACAGCGAAAACCCCAAAAACAAAATGGGGGTCAGACTGGGGCCTGCCTGAGTAGTTTTTCAGTAAATATTTTTTAGAATTGGTTTGGTATTGGTTTCGTATTCCTTTGAGCTGGCTCACTACGGTTTAGAATTGGTTTAGTATTAGTTCAGTATTCTTTTCAGTTGACTCACTACAGTTTAGAATTGGTTTAGTATTGGTTCTTCTTCTTGGCAGGCTGCCCTGGCGATTCTTTTTTTCACAATTCCCTACCCTTCAACAAACTGCATTATTGCCTTCCTGGGGGTTCCGTGTGCCACCCCCTTGAAAATTTGTCAGGGTGCATCTTCTAGTAAAGGGACTGATAAGGAATTTGGTGGTTTGGGACAGGAAGCAATCCAGAGATTCTAGACATTTCTGGCTGGACTCAAACGTTTCAACCCTCAAAAATAGTCTTTTTTTGGAAGGGAACATATTTTCGGGATTTTGGGCAGATTTTGTTTCTGTGCTACCTACCCTTTTTGCTTTTCAGGAGAGTGAACAATTTTGAGATGTTTTTCTGTATTCACTCCCCTTTTATTAATCGCTATCTAACATTACCGGTCAGTTTAGGGAACACTAAAGCAACCTCCCAAAGCAGGCTTCTAGACTTTTCCAGGGTTCCTTCGAAAAGGTAACCCCAGAGCTGACCATGGAGGAAACTTCCTCAGAACTTAACTCATGCGCTTAAGTCATGCAGGATGTTTTCCCCGGCTCCTCCGCTGCTTTGCTTTGCCTAGCGCTTTGTCTGAGCCCAGTCCCTGACTCACGGCAAACTACTGGGCATCAAGTTGAGGGGTATCCCTTAGATGGTCTACAAAGCCGGTCAAGGATGCGGAATCATTCGCAGGGGTACTACAACTCAGGAGAATCAGCTTTCCGGGACGCCTGCAATCAGGGATACCTATCTAGGCGTGTTCAAGCCACAGTTCAAACATCCACGGTTTTCCTTTGAAGTGGTTCCTAGCAACTGGTGGTTCAAATCTCCAGCGAGGGCGGTCCCTTATGTGTTTCCTTTCCCGGCAATGGAAACCATGGGACATGGACCACCCCCCCCCCTCACCCGGAGACTGGGGTATGGGATTCAAACCATATGTGCCTGAGCGAGGCCTGCCTTGGGACTGATTGAATTTTGGCTCCAACGAGGCCTCTGAAACCCCGGACCATCCGCTAGCGGAGTGAGAAACAACAGGTAAACAAGCACCTCCCATGATTTCAGATCAAAGAACTATCTTTGGTTGGTTCCCACCGAAAAGAAACAACATATCAAACACTTAGTTCGGCAGGTAGCCAACAACAGGACGGAAGTACTCGGCCAACAGGTTAAGGGCATAAGCGGTCAACAATCAAGAGGTTCAAAAGGTCAACCAAAGACCAAAACAGTGTGAAAGTTCAATCAGTACTTGTTGTTTGTTCTGGGTACTCTTTTTAGGGTTGGTTTTGCAAGCACAACCAAAAGGTTTTATGCATCGGTACCCCGCAACTTACCTGGTATATGCACAAAGGAGGCGGACCCCATTCACATGTCCTTTTCAGGCAGAAAATGCCCCCTGGCGTCAACATCAAATGAATGCGGCTTTTTGCAGAGTACGGTCGTGTAGTGTGACAATATTTTTTTTTTATTTTTTTTCTGTAGAGAGTCTCAACAATTCCTAAAACATACATTTAATGTAGAAATCTAGGGTTTTGCCGAGACTCTGGTTTCTGGGGGTCTAAACTTTGTTTCTCTTATTATGGTCGAGCGCAGCAGCAAAGGCGGCCGCAGCAGCAGCAGCAGTGGACGCCCCAGAGATCTAAGGTGCCATGTCTTGGAATGTAGAGTACGGCTTGATCAGGCTGAGTCTGGCTGGATCTGACTGAATCTGGCTGGATCTGGCTGGCTCTGGCTGAATTCGGCTGGCTGAATATGGCTTGATCTGGCTGAGTCTGGCTGGATTGGCTGAATCTGGCTGGATCTGGCTGGCTCTGGCTGAATTCGGCTGGCTGAATATGGCTTGATCTGGCTGAGTCTGGCTGGATCTGGCTAGATCTGGCTGAATTTGGCTGGATCTGGCTGGATCTGGCTGTTTACGGCTTGATCTGGCTGAGTCTGGCTGGATCTTGAATCTGGCTGGATCTCTGGCTGGATCTGGCTGAATAATCTGGCTGGCTGAATACGGCTTGATTTGGCTGAGTCTGGCTGGATCTGGCTGGATCTGGCTGAATAATCTGGCTGGCTGAATACGGCTTGATTTGGCTGAGTCTGGCTGGATCTGGCTGGATCTGGCTGGCTGCATACGGCTTGGTCGGGCTGAGTCTGGCTGGATCTGGCTGAATCTGGCTGAATCTGGCTGGATCTGGCTGAATCTGGCTGACAGCTTGATCTGGCTGAGATCAAACTGTCCAAAATTCAAATGCCTAAAATTGCCATCATAAGAGGTCCCAGCGCTGAACATTACCATGCAAGCGCCCTCCTTTCCATGGCTCACTCAAATGATGAGCTCGAGCTTAGACTGGCCCAGAAGGCAATACATCCAAACAAGCGACAAACCAAGAAGTACGATTGAAAAGCAAAAGGACCATGAATGTCCTCTGCTCGAGTCCTGCAACGGTCGCCGCCTTTCCATAAAACGCGAGCCAAAATCGGATTTTTCCGGCTTCCGAGACTCTGGGAAATTTACTTGCCGGCCGAACGAGAGTCTCATTTCTTTTTTAATAAGATTTCTTAACACAAAGAACGACCGTAACTTTTTCGCGGGGTTGCTTAAAAGCAAATTCAAAGAGAAAACAACCACTAAACAACCCATGTAAGGCGTTCTCCTATTTAGATTCCCGTTTTGAGGGTACCCAGTTTTGGGTTTGCCCGCTTGTCGGCGTATGGTATTCAATCAAAATGGTGGATCCTCGGTTGGTTGGGAAAGGGATACGAAAGGAAACCAACCAGTTTAGAGCGCCCCTATGAGAACCCTTCGCACAGTGTTTGGTCGCCGGCCTCGCAGCCTCCTCTTGCCGCTTGCGGCCCGCTGTCTCCACCTAAGAACACCTTTTCCCCTTTTCTGTTTGCTTTTGTTTTTTTTTGGGGAGTGGGACCCCAAAACTTGTGCTCTATTTATCTTTCGATTTATGTTGGACTGGGTAGAAAGTTGGGCCCTACTAAAGGAGAACGTCGTACCCTCGTGGTCTGGTCATTTGGTTGTCTTTTGGGGGATTTCAGAAACCCCTCATTTCAAAGACAGACCCATTTGGGGTTCAGAGCAACGTCAGTACAAAAGGGCAAATTCAAAACTGGTTGAGCTCTCTAGGTTCATTTCGCCACGGCTAGCTGACATCATCCAACAAATCAGGCCCCTTGTCTCACTTGCCCAAAGGGCAACAGCTTACGTAACCGTTTTGGGATTTTGACTAAATACGGACCACAGTGGGAAAACCAAAAGGTCAATAGGCCGGAAAAGGCATGTTTTAGTCTGTATCGCACACGCGTCGACTCCTTTCATTCAGAGCTCCTCCTTCACCTGCGGTGCATTTCCCCAAGTTTGCGACAGAAACTGCACGAGAATCACGGGATGAAATGATGTGGGGTGTCTTAAAATAGGGGACCCCAGAAATGGCGGTTTCACCTTTGGTTTCCCCACTCAAACTAACCACCACCCGGAAAAGGGTGCCCTCAAAAATACCCATGTTGAAGGTTTGCAGCAACCCTGGCTCGCTCCGCTTTTCCCGAATCTCCCCTATCTCCTCCAGCATGTGTCCAGCGCTCCAAAACTAGGACGCTCCTAAAAAATGCTAGGATTCCTGAGCCACACACACACAGCAGAGGAAAAACTGAGGCTTTTCCACAAACCAAGAAGGGCTCTTAGAACCTCAGGGGTCTAGGGCTCTGAAAAACCAATCTGGTGGGTGCGACCCGAAAAGCTTAGCCCAACATCTCTGCAATCCAAGTGAGGGATCTCTGCGCCAGGTTCTGGCCAACTCCTTCGAAGAAGACAGTTTAAACAAGCTCCTTTGCTTTCCCAGGGGGGCCAAGGATTCAAACACAAGGATGGCTCGACCCCCCTCAGCAACACAAATGACTCTTTCTTTGGTTGGAAAAACTACATCAAAAAATCCAGAAAAACACACTGAACAAAACAAGTCAAAGTTTGAAAATCCAACCGCATGGCAGCCGCTGCAGTACCCTAAACGCTTCACACGCTCGGCCTCTTTCTGGCGTTGCCGCGCCAACCTCTGGGTGGATTGAGCCCGCAAGGCCAATCGCTGCACCTGTCGCGGCGAGTGGATGAGGGACATCTTCCGGCCCATGAAAAGCAACGGACAATGGTACTGGCATCCTGTGGTTGATTTGGAGAGGACACGGGGGGTCTGCCCAATATCACCCCTTTTCTCACAACAAATAGGGGGCCTACCCAACTGAACCAACTGTAAGTAAGCCCATACGGTATCATCCAAGTGGGGATTGCTACCCACCAACTTTTGAAGGGGGTCCCTATGAAAACTCATGGGTGCGTCTTGTTTTTGAGGGGCTTTCGTGGCTGGCCGTCTATAATGAGATAAACAAGGGGTCCATTCCAGCGGCGACGGTAACACGTTCCTGTTTGTTTAACTTTCACTCCCAAGGTTTCCCTTCACACTTAGACTTCCTTTCGCGACCTGACCCCTACTTGGATTCCTCTCAATGACAAGAACTGGGGTGCTCTTTCCCCCGAGCAACAAGTCTAACTTTTCGTGGGTTTAATGCAAAAAGCCGCTTGTTTCCACAAGGGGTAAGGGGCCAAGGTGACACAAAAGACCAGCCAAAACAAGGCCTGCTCCATCTGCAACCCATGTAATTTTTTGGCGACCGGCTCAACCTCCAACTCGTTCCAGAGGAAATGTCAAGCCTTTACCTTCGACTCACCTTTAAAGTGGACCCATATCATCCCCTGTTATGTCCTCCAAGTTTCCTGGAAATCCGCAACCGGACATGGACGTCGTTACGACGTCGTTTTGCGTTTTTGTTTGGGGGGGGGGGGGAGAAATGGGTTCCCATTTAGTGTTCCAAGCGCCTCCGATTGTCAGCTCAGCTTCCATGATGCTTGGAAAGACTCGTTTCCTAAGTGGAGTGGTCAGGCAAAATCTGGACTTGACGTTTACCTCCTTCTACGAGAACTGCCAAACAAGAAACATGGGGTCCCTAAGTAAAAGACATACATCTCGCGAATGCGGCCGAGCCGTGCAGCCGGCTGACTGGGCAGACGAGGGCTTTGCGCCCAAAGGAACTTCGAAGTGCCGGCCCCAGTAACGAACGTCTCAGTGTGACAAGACCTGGGGCCCTCGGGCCCCGCGCACGGAAGACGGGTGTTCTGGCACCCAGGAGTAAAAGAACCGAACCAGTCCCTAATCGCTAGGGAGTGGGCACGCAGAGTTGCCTGGAACTAGTACACAAAAGCAGAAAATACTCGAAGCAAGTGAAAGCGCAGCAGCGATGCTCTTTTAGGCATGGCCAAGACCAGCAGGATATCAGCACCTTGCAGGTGAGCAAAGGTGTCCGTCCACTAGCCGCTAAAGGACCGACATCGTGGTAAGGTCGTGCTAACAGCAGCTGACACGCCATAAAATAGGCAGGGCGAAAAAATGAGAGGGTAAACCTTTTGCTTGCAAGCAAGTCTCTCTTTGCTACCAGGCCTCCTGCGCCAGTTCTTTGGCATTTTGCCCATCCTCAGACGGGCGCTTTTTGCGGCTCAGCTGCTTGCCAAAACCCCAGATCTTGCTTTTCATCAAGCAGCCTGGATCTGAACCCAAGCTTTTGCATCAAAAGCAGCCTTACATCGAATCAGGCCATACCGACAAAGGCACATCTCAGTCCTAGCAATCCTTCAGTCGTAGCTTTGCAAACAAGACACTGGGCCACGTCCATGACAATATACGCATATGTATTTCCATGTACAAAAATACGGGCCAACATAAGGAGACGTTTGAGAAGCATAACAAGTCACCTTGGGCAATAAAAGCGACTGGGGGAGGTATGGCTTGGTTGGGGGGACCCTGTTTTTCCAACCCCACCGGTGTTTTTGCTGACACAAAGCAGGTCAAAAGCTTGGCCACTCTGGGTGCCCCTGCTTCTGCCGCAGCGCTTTTAAGTTGGCTGACCTCGGATTTCGGCCATAACCCAATGATTTCTTGGGAGTGCCCCATAGAAGTCCTTTCCCTAACTTGTTGTGAAGCCCGTGAACCCCCCCTCTAAAAAAAAGCCGTAGGTCCATCCAAGCCGGAATTCACAAAAACTGTCTTGGAAACTTCCATGCTTTGCTGAAGATGCTCCATGTCCTGCTTGGAAAACCGCGGTTTTGCCGGAAGTGGATGGCCTGCCACCAAAAACCGCTCGTCCCTTTGAAACGCCAGGCACCTCGCTCCGAGTTGCCCCTCCCCCCCGGGCGGCCTTGAGCCGCTGCTCCGTGAGGCTGGTGTCCAGCTCCCGCCGCTCCGCCTCTCGACACGCCAGTGGGACCCAAACCATGGGTGGCTTCCTCTGGGTTTCCCACAAACACCGGTCCAATTTTTGGGAGAGCCTCTGGTCATTCTGACTTTAGAAACCAGAAGCCGCCCATGCGTCAAAGGGCCCTCATAAAAATGATTTAGCTGGCCTCCAACCATGGTTTCCGGGACGCAACCGGGGTCCTGTTCATTTCTGTTTCTGCCAGGGTCAAACTGGGCCCAGTTTCAATTCTGGAAGGGGTTTCTTTTATTGGATTGCGAACAAACCAACAATCAACTCCCATACAGCTTAAACAGCGCCATTTTCATCGCATTTTCGCCTGCCCTTAAATCAAAAAGGGTGCCATGAGGGGTGAAATCGACTGTTTCCGTCGCCTGTTTTCGTGCAAGGCAACACTCCACATGTTTTAGAGAGGCCCAGGAGGAAAATCTGAGCCATGCCGCCCATTGCAAACTAGCTACATTTCGGAGGGTAGGAAAAACAAAGGCTGCCATGTTCAGTCCAGAAGTTGAACAAGCATACGGAGGGTTTGGCGGGATTCGACAGGACCCTTTCATCCGAACAAGTGGTAGACACTCACACACATTACAAGAAACCCGCCCAATTGTACTGAACAAGACCTCTGCTTTGTACGCTGATGACAACAATCGCTATCTTCAGCCGACTGACATGACAGAGGCACCAAAAACGACACTTACTATGGATCTGAATCTGTCCTTGCCATGGGCTCTGAGGGTTACCCCCCCGCCCCTCAGGGCGCGTTTTTGCTGGGACCCTTTGGACTTAAGGAAACAAAGTGCACCCTGTTCCTTGAAACCAAAATAAAGGCGAGTACCCTCAGCCAAACAACCCACAAATAGAGGTTAACCTTTGGGGCCATGATGGGGAGCTCGAAATCACAAACCCGGTTGGGCGTGTCTTTAGGATTTGGACCCCCGGATGGGATTCGGTTTTCCCCGCGCTTTCTTTCAAAGCCACCCCCAAAATCAGCTTCCTGCCAATTGGTGGTTTGCATTGGTGGCTTAGTAGTGTTCCAGGGCTGGCTTTCCTTTTACCTTCTACAAGAACCAGGGGTTCAAATCCAAAACACCGTCAAGGCTTTTCTGCAAACAGGGTGCCCTCAAAACACTCCTTCTTCGAAACTTCTCTTCGCGGCACCTCCCATTGCGCCGCTTCTTCTGCGCGGCGTGTGGCCGTGTCTTCCTGGCGAGGCGCTGTATGCGTCTGCCCCACGCAGAGAAAAAAACGGACAAACGAGGACCTGGCTACGGGCTACGGGCAAGCACAGGAGCTCAATTTGCGTGTGTTTGTTCCCCAAACATTGTGGCCACTGAGGGGTTCCTACAGTAAGAGTAAAGGCCCAGTGCTAGATCAAGGTGTGCGGCCTGGCCGCGAGCATTTTGCGCGGTATTTACCGCAAAATCATGATGTTGTAGCGTTTCGACTGCGCAGGCTCGCAGAAAATGAGGCCCGCGAGTCTGGCCGCGAGCATTTTGCGTGGTAGTTACCGCAGTTTGCTGAGGGACATAGGTACAGAAACTTGTAATTACAGTGACGCTACTAATTCCCCAACCACGCGCTTGTGTTGCGACTTGTTGTTGCGACTTGCTCTGGTAAATCTAGGGCTGTTGGCAGCGCGTCGCGTGCCTCAGTCGGCTTGTTGCGCGGCATTGAAACCTCGAATTCCATGTTTCACGCATGAAGATGCTGGAAAACACCCACTCCATGCCGTTGTCGGTATACAAGCGCCCGCAGGATGCCCATGTCTTTCCAGCCCGTGGCCGCCGGGTCAGCTTGATTGTTTACGCCCGTCACTGTTTGGGGTCTCTTGCCGGGATATTTTTTGAGGGTACAGTACCCTTTTTGGGTGGGTTTTAAAGGGAAACCAAGTCAAAGATTTTGCCAATAAAGATGTTAAGAATAAGGTTCTAAACAAGAACAAACAACTTCAATGGGGAAGCTTCATCCAGTGTCCATCATGAAAACATTGTAGCCAAGGCCAATGGCGGTCAACTCCGCGGATGTGATTCTGAACAAAATGCGTCCTATGGAGCCTTACGTCCACCAACCATCTTGGAGAGGGCATTCCGACTCTTGAAATTCACAGCCATGTGAGTGTGCCGTGTTTAGGGGACCCCCAAAAGTGGCGGGCTTTGCTTTTGGTTCCTCGTCAAAACCGCCAAAAAGGGTACCAACTCCAAGAAAGACACAGCCATGTTGTTCTCAAGAATGCACAAACAACTGAGGCATGGCGGGATGACTTAGGGAAGTTCCCCCGACACATCGGCCAAAGGCTGGCACCTCAGGGATCTCCCCGTGAAAGCTGGGGATTTCACCACCTACCAACTGGTCTATGATTCTGTCCATCCACCGCAATCCAGCCAAAAACGGCCAAGACTTCTGGCTTTGACGGCCATCCCCTTTCTAGCGATCGGGGGGGCTCTCAAGTCTACCTCAGCTTCCACCCAGCCAAGAATATGTTTGACTCTGGTCCGATTGAGTGATGATTCAAAGGACCCTTTCGTGAACATCATTTAGGTCAGGTTCATGTCCACCACTCGCTTTTGGGGTGGCTCCCTACTATTCATAGCAAAAAAAGGTCTGAACCCTGTGGAATAAAAGTCTCAACAGATCCCCCTTGGAGGTCAAAAGTAGGGTTCATGGAACCCCGGATTCATAAACACCTCTTGGATGTGCAACTAATCCCATGCCGCTGCCATTACTCTCACCATGATCCAAGTCACCCCCGTTCAGTGGTAGGTTGCACCCAACCATTTTCGGACTTTGATAATCCCCGGAACCGACAGAATACTGACCTCAGCGGGTCATCTGTGGGATTCCCCTCGGATTCGGATTGCAAACTCGCAGGGGGCTGCTGACTCGCGGGGCGACCAGCCTGGCGGTTTTTGCCGACCATACTTTGAACAAATCCCCAGGGTACGAATGCAAAGACAAAACCAACAAACAGATCGCACCAAAAAGCAACAAATCGACCAGAGACCCCAGTGGCTGGCAAATGACACCAAAGGCATTGGGTCACTAAGCAGACCATGTGCCAGCCATTGGGGCCTGGCAGTTGCCCCCATGCTTTAGCTTTGCTCCCGACCAAGAACGACATCCTTTGAAGTTTACCAAGGGAGCAACTTCCAGGGACCAACAAGAAATGTCCAACAAGTCCCCAGAAGTCAGCCACCAACCTTAATCACGCTAACTAACAGAGGAGAGTGGGGGGGATCGAATCCCCCCAAGCATCCGGGCACGGGAATGGCTGCCACAAATGGAAATCCAATCGATTGAAATTCACATGTTAAAGGTGCGGCCGGCCCAAAACTACGCCACCCCCTGTTTCAAGATCTTTAAGCACCAAGTGTTTGAACAACAATCTATTTCCCGTTAGGGATAACATATTTTGGCAGCCGATTCTTACCACCCACGTGTGAAACAACTGGAAATGAATTGGACCCAAGGGGTCGGGTTTGTGGCCTTCGGATGCCAAAAAGACATGATGCAAGCCGGATCGTATTTAGAACCCGTTTCCAAAGGATTGCTAAAACTGCAGGCAAGGCGGTCAACAGGAAAAGTACCCTTGACACTTGGGAGGGTTTTGCAGGACCTTGCCATTCCCCTTCCAACAACACACCTATGGGACAAAAGGATCATCAAAACGTATGGGTTTGTCGTTTTTTAGGATTTGGACCCCCAAAATGGGTTTCGGTGTTCCTTTGGGTTTCCCTTTAAACCACCAAAGGAGGGGGCACCGTCAAAAAACACGAGGTAAACCCATATTTGCACCGTCGTGGACTTTGAGCGTGTGGGGTGTTCCATTTTCGGAGCCCGGCTCGTCCATCTTGGCAACCAAGGGGACCGTTTGAAACCTCACTTGAACATTGGTCACCTTTTCGAAATATATAGATGGCCCTGGTTGGAAGAGAACCAATCTAGACCAGTGGAACCCATCTATGTCTAACCAAACTGACCGATCAAAAGAAGGCCGATGCACTTGAAAACATGTTTTGTTCACGTACTCTGGGACACACAGGCCTCCTTTTTCCCAGAGTGCCCACGGCTTCCAAAACTAGACTCACTTCCGTTTCAGATTGGCCAAAAAAAAGAACCAACCCGTTGATTTTCCGCTAAGATGGTTTTCTCAAAAAGTGACTAAAGTCCAGGCACTCGAAAAGTGATAGAGCAGACTTCTTGTTTTCGGTGGATTTAAAGTACACCGACTCCGAAAAAGAAACAAAAGGCACCACTGGAGGTCTTGCAGAAGGCAACTTGGCCACTTTCGGCTCGATTGTTAAGCATCTTATCGGCCTACCCCAATGAACACTGGCACTACAACATGCAACCCGTATAAACCTCCAATGAATCTGCACCCAAATAAAACCAGGCAACTGGTACAAAATGAAACCTACCCCTATGAAACAAGGGATGACTGTGGCCGTGGTCAAAAATGGCCACCCAAAGTGGCTTGCCCTGGCAAATGAAAAGGATTGAAACTTGCGGTCCAGTTGCTGGCAACATCTTGGCCCATGTGAAATGGTTCTCGGGGAATGAGACATGGAATGACCCCTAAGCATTTTCTATGGTTCCCTTTCGCGAATCCCCTTCCGCCGGTGGATTCAGCCATCCCGGACTCCGTCATTCCCGATCGCGATCGCAAGCTTTGGGCGCCTGCGCCCTGGGCATCGCGCCAGACTCGGAGCTCTGCCGTGAGCCTCTGAACCTAGAGCCGGTGCGTGCCAGCTTCTCTCTTATTGGTGGTTTGGTGGTTTGGTGGTGGGGTGGCTAAGCGTTGGCTTCCTATGTAATTACCATGTACCGAACTGAAGCCAGGGCCATCTATGGCTACTAAACTGGCCGAAAAATTGCTTGTGCGACCCAAAGCAAAACTTAGATCTTCGTACTGGTGTTCTTGTTTGCCTGGGCACGCACAGTGCAGCCCACTGCGTTCCAAACAATCCTTGAGTCCCTTAGAATCCTAGAGGAACCCTAAAGGGACTGAAGAGAACGAAAAGGATGAGACATGGGAGTCTTTTGGCATTCTCTCTATATATACATATATATAGATACATCATGTGAATTTCCTGCATCATCTCGCTGAAAAGCAGGCGGTACAAGGGACCGCCTGGAGGAGGTAATTGCCTTCTATCAGCACCACCTGAATGTCGCCTCTCAGAAGTGCCAACCGACGAAGGAACTGCACAAGCAAACACAAAAACACACCGAACGGGTCATCCTTTTGGGTCACCGTTGGGCAAAAGGAAAACCTATTCACAGCCGCGACGGTTTGACGAACAAAGACCATGGCATGGCAACCCTCAGTTCCATGCTTGGAAAACTGACCGACTGGTTCAAACTATGTGGCCCAAACTGCAGGCTTAAAGTTGTATGCTTGAAATGGCGAAGACAGGGGGTCGGGCTGCAAAAAAGCAGGAAAACAGGGGTGCGCAGAAGAAACAACACACACACACACATTCTTTGACATCCTCTTTCACAAAAAATATTATTCTTAAAACAGAAAAAAACCTAAAGTATACCATATTCCGTTGGAGGAGACCCCAGATTGGAGCTGTCCCCGCGACACTATCGCTGCGCGTTGTTTGCTTCGTTTGTTTGCGTGCCTCTGCCTGCTCCGTCTCCAACTCGAGGCCCAGGCCTCGCATCTGAACGGCTGAAACATATGTCGCATGGCTCATGCAAAGGACCTCCGGTTGCGGTCGTGTTGCGTACGCAAAAACATGTATGAGGTTGAGGTCGGATGCAGTAAGGTTGAGATCGTATCTCTACCAGCTCACTTGAGGTCATTTGTGCAGTTCAGGCCACGCGCGGCGCACTTTTCCATCGCACGCTGCGCCCTGGATCGGGGGTCCACCGGTGCATCACCTTGCAGGGGCCATGACAAGTGTTTCAACACGAGCAAAGCGAAAGGGCTGTTCTGAGCAGGGTGCATGCAATTCAACCCCTGCTTAAAGCATGTTAAGTTCGTGGTTGAACCAACTCCTTTTGGCCCTGGGACCAAGGTCTGGCTGTTCACCATGTTTTTGCGCAACCCTATTTTGCGCAAACCATGTCAAAGTCATTCGCAGATTCGAGCAAATGCCCGCCTGGAGATCAGCAGGCACGCTCAGCCTTCACCTTCTCGCCCACTGACAGCGCCTAGGCCAGGCTGGCCAAGACACGCCGAGGACCCCCCCGCCTCCCCCCAAAAAAGCAATGTGCAATTTCATGGGCCCAGCAATGTAAGTTGCCCGGTCACGCGCTCAACGTCGCCAAAGTGAGTTCTTACGCGATGCTACTCTGCGCCGGGTTTTTTTGTCAGCCTCCGCAGCACAAGGCGGGGTTCACCCGAATAATAAGCGAATACATGAACAAGCTCTGGCCAATTGATATCCGACCGGAAGAAACATCCAGGCGCTGGAAGCACTTCCAGCATCCAGGCGCGCCTGTTGGCCTGATGCTTCCGTTCGGCATGGGCTGCAAGTGTGTGTGGAAACCTCAACCTGGAATTCACAAGCGCAACTCAACATGTATGCGCATGCGTGTGCGTGTGGTTTTGCATCCTCGGTTTTTGGAAAACAGATGTAGGAGCAGACAGGATATAAGCCTGCACGCTGCTGCCACAACCATGAACTTGCAAATCAGCGAGGGGGCTTTCCGCAGCTGTCAAAGTGAGAGTTGGTCTGCTTGTACGGACATCTTTCTGCGGCACTTTCTGGGAACTGGAACCATGTTTCGCCCAAAGATTCATGCACTTCTTGTGCATAGGGCTGGCATGTGATGACGCTGCTTGGCCGCGCCATGCTAAAGCCACACTATTTCATGGAGATGTCACAGCTGCGCAGCTGCTGGGACAATACGCTGGCAACGGACTTGCCCCGACGCAGCCACAGGTTACAGGGCACTGCCCAGCCAGAGGCCGAAACAACTTTGGGTGGCCTTCACACCAGCGTGTGCGTGTCAGAATTTCATAGTCAAAGTTTGAGTTGTTCAGTGCAGCACAGCCCGCAGACTTCATGGCGTTGGATAGGCCTAGCAGAGAGTGATAGATCGGCGACGTGCTAACATCAATGCTGTAGAAGGCAGACATGACATCTGGATAGATGTTCCAAGTGAGTTCCCACTCCTCTTGTACGATTCGATCTTCGCAAGTTGATGCCGCCAACTGAGCAGTGGCAGACTGCAGGCAGTCTGGGATACACCCCTGCGCTGGCACCTTATGCCAAGCCGAGGCATAAGGATCATTGCATCCACAGGTAGCACCACAAACCATTCGCAGCAGCCGCGCATCCGGGAGAGAACAAAGATGCTGTAAGTCAGCACAGCCAGGGGCATCAACATTCATTACACCCAGGCTGACAGCTGCATTTCGAAACATCAGTTCCACCATTGGCTGAATGAGAGGATCTCCATAGACAGGGCCACCAGGCTGCAAAGCCTCTGTTTCGATGCAGCGACCCCATTGCGTCACTTCTGTAGTCATGTCCCATTTGAGGTTCTGATCAAAGGCGCGAGCGTTGGGAGCGAAGTCGAGAAGGTATGGGTATGGCTCTTCAGATCCTGTGTTGAACGTGTGCCTGTCAACCGCCAGTTCGGTGATGGTGCGGTTCGAAGCGTCGACGCGGCTTTTGGTAGCAAGCGCAATAGCTTGCTGGGTCTCTGAATTGAGTCCTACCACGAAGTTTTGATTGCCACCACAGAGTTCCGTTTTCACAGAAATCATCGATTCAGCTAGCGGTTGCAATAAGAGAAAGTAGGGTATGAGCAGCGTGCCGATCAGCAGAATCAGCAAGCCAAAACTCTCACGCTGGCTTCGCAGTCGGTCGTACTTAATCTTGACAGGGTTCAAGTTCTGCACCGCGACTTGAACCAAGATTGGAGTGAAGCCGGCAAACAAAAACCTTAGATTCATTGAGATTCCCCAATAAAACGAGTAATCACTATATCCATGTGATGTTCCTTTGGCAAAATCACAACAATGAAAATAATAAACAACTTTCCGCAGATCCATGAAACTCATCTATGTCCAGGATTGCACTCAGTGCCACACAATTGAGCATCAAATCAGTGATGGATGTGGTACCAGCAAGCCACCGAATTCCTGCGCCAAGAAGTAGCGTGGCTATGGTGGCGCGTGCCAAATATGTGAGTAGCAGTGCCTTGAAGCGAACTTTGCAGATGCTGCGCAAGGTACTGTCGCGGAAGATCGACTCTTCAGAGTGGGGAATCTGCCACACCACCTCCAAACCCAGCCAAATGTTGCGGTACTCCTTGTAGACACAAAGGCTCCAAAAGAGGATACCTGGATCCGGTTCCAAAGTTTTAACCAATCTACAAAGTATGAGCTACACATGCGCTAAGTCAGATCAATTTAACTTGAAATGGGGGTTGAAGAAAATGTGAACAACACTACCGAGATACACAGCATGCAGAGCAATAATCCAGGCTGGAAAAATGGGACCTCAAAGTCACCCTCCTGCAATCCCAAGAAGCTGTTGATCTGCTCCACCAGGCTGGCTTGGGTAGTGGATAGAATCAACGCCCCATCCATCGCGCAAACGCGCGACACCAAGCTCCTCCCAGCCAGGTCCATATATTGATAGTCGTGGGCCATACTGACGCGCCATCGCTTCGCATAGTTGATTTGATGCCAAAAGGGAACGCCCATGAAGGCATCCGTCAAAATGATGACTGTGAATGCTGCCTGCAAACCCAAATTCAATAGCAACAGCAGAATCGAGAAGGTCACATCCCACAGACCGGCGGGAACCAAGCCAATGACAAAAGGCATAGTCCATACGCTCGCTCCAAAATGAAACTGGCCTTCCTGCTCTGACAGGTGATCAAATTGCTGCATGGTCTTTTTGGAAATGACATCTTTGGCTTCCAGCTCTACACCTCGGAGATCTAGTTGCAACTTCTCCTCCATCTTCATCTCCACCCTCTCATCGCCATTGTCATCCTTGCCAGGCGAATGCATCGCTACGTCATTTGTGTGTCTCTTTCTGATGGTACCCTTTTTGGGGCGGTTTTACAGGGGAACAAAGGGGTGCCAAGGGCAAGGTCCGCAAGGGCAAGTCTATGAAGCAGAACTCCTGGGGGAAGAACCCCAACTATGAGAGCAACAAAGGGGGGAAGGCCTCTTGGCAGAAATTCGCTTGGCAGAAAGGGAGGGGGGGGGTGTCTCCCCACCACCTGTGGGGGAAGCTTTTTGCCCTGGCAGGAGCGGTCCGAGGGGGCCACGAAGTCGTCACCGCACATGGACTGGGCAGAGATCTCATCCTCCGGCACGCAATTCTAAAAAATCGGACCATGCTTTCGACAAGTGTCTGGGGAGTTGCTCGAGATGCCAATTGTTTCTGATCGTACCCTTTTTTGGGGGCAGTTGTACAGCAGAGCGAAGGACAAACACCAATGTTCAGGGTCCTATCTTTGAGACAAACCCATTTGCCTCCAGCCCGCGGGTCTCGAGTCTGCGGAGACGAGCTTCCAGCCTCCGAAGGTTCAACTGCAGCTCTTCCCGCAGTGCGAGGATGTCTCTTTGGAGATCCAACGGTTCCACCAAAGGGCTCGGCATGGCTCCGGCTTCTCCGTCCCAGCTCCAGCCAAGGAAACCAATTAAACCAACAAAAACAAGGCTGATTACCAAGAAACCAAGGGAAGAGAGATTCTGCATTCTACGGGCCCCATCAGAAATTCAATGGAACATGGCTGGTTGCGATCTATGATTGTAACTGGGATGTGGCAGCTGTGGGTCAGGAAACCCTGCGGTACGCTGGTGACCAACCCAACAAGTCTATGTGAGATCGGTCAACAGGAATTTTGATGTATGCATGTTCGCATGTGTATAATATATATATATATATATATATATATTGTATATTCTATATGTGGTATCCCCCCGTTTATGTCGAGTGGTGTGTATGTACCACATCCTACACTAAAAAGCAGAACCGTCCAACGTTAGCCCACAAGTGATTAACTAGCTGGACTACTGCGGGGGTCTTTTAGTTCCCGCAAACGTGCTCCGGATACCGTCAGCGACCCCCCCGTACAATCAACCAGAGATGTAGCAACTCAACGACCTGAAACAACAACAAGGTCACACAAAGGGCACCAACACATAATGGGATGATAAAGTCGCACACCAAGTCCAAGACTGCCGAAAAACAGCACCCGAAGCAAAACGATAAATTCCTAACGTTTAAAAACAACAACCCACCTTCCCAATGTTCCAGAGGTCCAGGAAGATTGAAATGTTGGAAACGGGGACTAATTAAATAGATTACTCCACTTCTAAATGGAGAGAAGCGGCCGTTGACCGTTAGACCCTTCGGCGTGCCTGTCAAGAGAGTGCCGGCAGGCAGGCACAGAATCCGGCAGCATGGCATGGTAGCAGTCTACGGGGCCATTTTCCAAGCGCCCCGCCCAGAAGGGTTGAAACTACTTTCTGTCAGACTGGACCAGGGTTACACCAGGGTGAAAGTGATGGCAAAATTCCAACTGGAGGTGGGAAAGGGGATGACGAAACCGAAATGGGAAAATTGGGCCATCTACGTTCACCCAACTGCATGTGAGCAACGGTCTGGGTTACCATGAAACAAAGTCTCCTGAACCTTGCACGGGTCCATGACCTCCCTACCAGCCCTAAGTAAAGGGGTGTCGCCACGACTATTTGCAGGTCAGAAAACTCGTCTTTGGTTGGTTCCCACTTGCCACAAACAGGCGCAAACATCAACCAACAACAAGAAACAACTGGTTGATTGGTCAATGTTGGTCTCTTCAGGCTGGTATCTTCTCCTTGATTTCTCCTGGTTGGTCGGTGAAGACAAATTGTCTTGGCACCTCCGAAACTGCAAGAAAATGTGAATTCACAAGCGGGAATCCATGCATAATGCGTACAGTAATACACTGTGGTGCACTCGGTTGCCCAAAGGACCCATAAATAAAAGGTTAACCGTTTAGGGGCATGATTAGCAATGGACCACAAAGGGGAAACCAAAAGGTCGAAAGGTCGGCTTTGGACAAGTGAGTGTCTAATTGTGCGTGTACATTATTTTCATATCCCGCCCAGGTTACACACCTTCAGGCCGGCAACCATCTCGACATATGGATTGTAGACCCGCTCTGCATTTCCATCAAGCTATCCTGGGACCTGTTCATGGCTACTGAGCCTTGAAGTTGCAGCATTGCGGCGACAAGGGACTTGGACATTTGAGGTCAACAACAAAGGCAGGGATTCCGCTGAATCATCAATTGTTTGAAACCATGGAGAAAGGACCACAAGACAAGAACACTAGAAACCTCACATGCAACCTTCGAACTGCAATATGTGGTCTTGAGGGAAACCAAAGGGATGCAACCGATGGGGTTCTCTTTTCAGAGACTAACCCCTGTAACTGCAAACCGCAACATGTGTCATAAATCAAGGTCTGCCTGACGCTTGGGTCCTTCGGTTTTTCGGCTCAACTACGAAAACCGCCTCGCACTGAAAGCTTTGCCTTCAGATCTGGCGCAGTCCATCGAATGCAGAGCCGATTTGGCCCATTTCAATCAATTGGCCAATGCCTGTGCTTCGAGGCCGGGCTGTGGCCAGCAAATGCCTGATCTTTCCCAAAACAGGGAACGAAACCACCTGGCCGGTTTCTTTGGGGATTCCGATTTCTTGAACACCCCTGAGGGGGTGAACCCTGAGGGGGTTGGTCCCGTGCCGTCTCAAATGAACAAGAGGTCCTCCATATCCTCCAGGGTTGGGCCAACTTCAAGCAGAACACCAGCCTGTTTAAGTCTCCTTCGGTTTCCCTAGCTTAAAGGTGCAGGGTGCTTAGCAAGTGGTTAGTAAGCCTGGCTAAAACCCACTTACCATGGTTATAAGTCTCTTAAGTTGGGTTATCACCAGGCTTACTAGCCACTTGCTTAAGTACCCTGCCCCTTTGAGTAAGGGAAGCCGAGAGCTTTGTTGAAACACAGTTTGGCAATCCTGTCCTCCATATCCTCAATCTCACCGTCCTCACACGAATTCTCCCTCGAATCGCCTTCAGCGCAGCTTGGTCTGGGACAGGAGGCTGCGTCTTTTTTTGAGGGTACCTTGGGGTTCTTTTTCGGGAAACAAGGAATTCAATCTTTGGGGCTCCCCAATAAGACAGACCTCACTAGTAAACTGTGGTCTTCCTGGTCGTATCTATGCTTCCCAGGGATGCTTCTCGGAAAAGTTGGAACATGGATGATTGGAGAAGGGAAAGCAAAAGGAAAGACGTCCATGTTTCGGATTCCCCTGATTTGATACATACCCGTTTCAAACCGAGAGGACCGTCACCCCCAAGCGGAACCTCTCCAAACTACTTGGCAAAGGTGATGCGAAGAAGCACACTTGACACCATCCTTCCAACATGTAGGCAGTCCAGCCAAGAAGCTTGCTCGTCTTTTAGGATCAGCCACTATAGGTGACCAAATCCAGGTTGTTAGTTTTCAATCGGAGGGTTCCAAATCCCTTGCCACAGGGAAATGGAACTGGGTTCAGCTCACCTGTCGGGCCATCCCTTGAATCACATGCTTCGGGTATTTGCGGCAATATGGCATCTTCCTCGAGGGGACTCCCCAGAACGGTCAAAAAAGACAAACCCATATGGACGTTTCTGAAATGGCAAACCCCTTCTTGGTTGCTGCTGAGGGACACCAAAACGAAACATGCAACTTTTTGGGGGTCCGAGTCCTTTATTGAACTTAGGCTCAGACTTCCCCAAAAAGATGCACATCCCACAACTCTAAATCAGCTGGCACATGTGACTTTCAACATAGCCAAAGTTATACTAGAAGGGCCTAAATATCTAGCTGATGGACAACTTCGTGGACCAGTGATGGATGACATCCTGTGAAAACTGGGACAAATCACCTGGATGTTTTTTGCATCCACATGATCCTTTAGACAAAATCTGGCTGCTTCTTTGGATCTTGAGTGGGTCTGCGGTCTTTCGTGTCTTAACTGACCCAATGCAAAACCAAATGCCGCCCCCCATCCACCTCCCTCAATGGAACCCCCTAGTTGCCATTCAGTGGTTGAGGAGTCCTTTTCGGCCAAAAACGGGCTGCCCGTGTTGCGGCGAACAACTTGACTCGAGGCTGGAGAACAACAATATGATTCTTACTCGTCAGTGCCACTGCCAAAACTACCCAAATCAAATGAATTTACTGGTTCCAACTTGCTCGTTCCACCAGAAAGGAGGTGCCACAAAAGGTTTCCCAAATCAAGTGAATTCACAGTTCCAACTTACTCGTTGCACCAGTAAGGAGGTGCCACAAAAAGCTTCCCCAAATGAAGTGAATTCACAGTTCCAACTTGCTCGTTCCACCAGCAAGCAGGTGCACCGATAAAAAAATCCCCCAGGTTTTCAACGCAACAGTAAACATGCAACTAATACCAGTATGGCAAGTACGAATCAAATAGCATACCCAACCAAGAGGTGCAATTAGCATAGTCTTGAGGATTCAACCAGGAAAAGGGTGGGTCATGTGTAGTGGGTGCATGTGCTAGCTGTTTGTTACTCACCATTCAAACGTTTGACCATGGTATCATTCACTCTTGCAGCCAGCAGGCCTGCCAGGGAAGCTACGAACCTGTCTTCCTGGCCCAAGTGCGTGGGTTCGTCTCCGGGGGAATCCCCACCTGAATGGCCTCCTGTTGCTTTCGCTTCACAAACAACCCACGGGGCATCCGAACAAAACCCCACCCCCCCAAAAAAAAGCAGCCACTTTGCTTCTCTAGATTTAGAGAGTTACCGAAAGGTGAACTCTGGTTCACACCGCGTGGCCAACAGATCAACGGTGACGGCAAAAACCGAACTGTAGAGGGCGTAGTTACGGAAAATCTGCCCTCCTTTCTGTGAATTGCGCCTTCACCATAACCACATTTGTCACATCAAGGGGGGGTTCGTTTGGCGTCACGGAAAGTGCCTAAAAGCTCGAATTCCCACAACCATGGTCAATCAGGTTACCCTTAATCGGTGGTTTGGATTGGTTTGAACCCTGGTTCTGTTAATTAGAGGGTCATTGTGAAACCACCAATTTGGGGGCAGCTGAGTCAAGCATGCAAGACTCCTGCCTCGATGCGTGGCGAAGGGGAGCCGCGAGCGCCTGAACAGCGCTTTAAGCTGAGGCAACAGTCTGCCAGAGCATATGTGTCTTTTGCGGGTCCTTTGTTTTGTGTTTAAAATGGAAACCCAAAGAAAACCAACATTTTTGGGGGGCCCTGTTTTAAGACATACCCATGCTCCATGAAAACAACCACATTATCCTGCTAACCTACGGAGGCTGCTTGAATGACGTGTTTAAAACAGTATCACATTTTGACCGAATGACCGTGCATATTGGACCACCACAGGACAACAAGAAAGGCATCTCACTTTCCATGTGTTTGTTCAACGCCAAACAATCCAATTACTTACAGTAAACAGAAAGTGCAGTTCAGAGTAATCAATGCGGGTAGTTCTCCTGTCAGCAGGAAAGTAATCCATTGCGGGAATCTCTCTGATGAGAACTGGTTTGCGCCCAAAACAACTTTGGGGAACATGGCAGCCATTATTGAGTTTGACACGCCAGATCACAGCGGTAATAGCGCAAATTTGACTGGACCTCTTTCTTGGATCGTGTTTACAGGAAAGCCAATGGAGAATCTGAATCAACCGCGGGCTAAGCAAAGGTAAGGCAAACCATATCGCGCCTAACTCCAGGTATCGCCGCTCCTGGCACGTCAATCGCACGCGCGAGCGCGCGGACGTGAGCCACGCGGAAGTGAGTTGCGGACAAAAATGCGACGTCGATCTGCTACCTTCGACATGTATAACAGAAGAAATTCCACAACCCCAAAGCAAAGGATTCTGTTTTGGGGGGTCGAACACGAGTTCGAGTTATTTGTTTTAGGGGCTCAATCGGAAGAAATGAGATGAACAGCGCCATCAACTGTTGTTGTGTCTCGAGTCCGAGGATTTGGCGTGCCAAGTTTCGTCTGCCAAAACGCGAGTCCAGCGAGTCTGTTTCCCAGGTAAGCAAGATCACCCTAAACCAAAAGGATAATTTTGGGTTACCCAGCACAGTGGCGGCAAGCCTGGGATCTGGAAAACAACCTAATCTCAGGGACCCTCGGCATCGCTTGGGCCACATGGCAGGGACTCAAATTGGTGGGCCCACCCTTTTCGCTCTTAGTAGTTGAAGGGATTCCAAATCGGGACCCCCCAACAGCTGTCACATGTTGTGCGAAGTGAACGTATTTTGCCCATGGGGCCGTTTGCCAGCCATGGGGGGGTCACCTGGCGAAACAAAGAGGCAAGGTTAATATGCAACCCTGACATGTAGCAAAAGGAAGACCCCTGTTTACCTCAAGACAAAGGACAAGAACTCACCCTGTGAAGTCAGACCTCGTATGAGTCCTTATGAGCATGTTGTTGTCTAGGTCTGCAGGAAGTATAGGCTCAATCTGGGAGAAATGAAATGAGAAAGTCCATTGAATGACGTCATCTGGGTAGACTCAAGATTCCGTGTCCTGCAAACTCCCTCAACAAAACTAAGGGACAAACACAGCTTCTAAGCTCAAAATCCAAAGACGAAAGATCAGCAAGGCTTGGATCCAAGGCAGGAAGCGGACTGCGGCAGCATCCTTGCCTCGACTGGCGAAGCGGAGCGCTGACCTGATCAGCATGGAAAGTACCGAGACCACATGCGCAAGACTGTTTGACGGCAAGCTGCGGTCACTGTCACTGTCAAAAGGTAACATGATTGGATCATAAAATACTCAATCGACACTTGTATAAACTTCCGGACGTCCATACTCTAAATCAAGCCCCGCATGGGGTCTGCAAAAATATCCATGCATCGTGGGAGGTCGGCAAACTAGACACCATGACATCCATCTGGTATTAAGAGTCGCCTTCCACAATACAGGGGGGCCAACTTTCCTTCCAAAGAGCAAAGGCAAGACCAAATTTGCGAGGAATGGTTGGACTTGGATCACAAGAAAACCAAAAAAAACAGAACCAATCACGTGCCACCCAATGGTCCCATTTCCCTGGACAGCTGAACCAAGACAACCACACTTACGCAACCAAAAAGCAACGGTTACCTACCATGCTGTGGGTGGACAACATCCTGTACAAGGCTTCACTCATCCCAACTGGTGCAAAGTGAATTCTGTCCATCCACAGCGGTAACTGGGATCCACTATGGAAACCAAAGAGTCAAAAGGCACACCCTGGCGATCGCGCGCCATCCCGAGCCTTGCGAGGATCGCCCCTGGCGAAACTGCGGCTGTGTCGACAAAAATGCGACGTCGATCCGCTGGACATTGAACGAAGGCATGTTCAAAAGAAACCCAAAAATAACATGTCTCCTAATTCGAGGGGGTTCGGACATGGCTGACTGAGATGAATTGCGCCATCAAACTGACAGCTGACTAGCCACGAGTCCTTTTCAGATTCCATGTTCTTCAAAATCCCTCAGCTAAACTAAGGAAGGGTTGGACTGTGAGCGCACGGCCGGAAGAGCGGGCGAAGCATCCTCGCCTCCTTCCAGTTTCCCGAGTCGAAGCGCGAAATGCGCGAAATGGGCGAAATGGGCGAACTGCCTGAGCAGGACGGAATCCCAGGAAATCGCAAAACATGGCACCAAGACCAATCACGCTACAAGCAGCTGCCTCGACTGATTTACTCACATTGCTGGACTGCATACAACTCTGAATAGATACACGATCCAGAAACTTACGGATGTCCCTTCTCTGGCACCGCCTCCCAATCAAGCCCCACATCGGGTGTGAGGAAACTCTATGCATCGCTGGTCAGCAAATCAGGAAGGCATCTTCCAGGTGTGTTCACAGAAAACCTGGCCTTGCAAATTCGACGCACCTCGCAGTATTTGCTGATGTGCCAACAAGCCCCCTGCGCTGCCAGTTGTTCAGATTTGCGGGAGATGTGCGAAAATGTGCCGGAGATGTGCGGTCCAAATGGGTACGCTTCCGAAGTACCGAGCAACTTCGGACCGCCTCTGCATGTTTGGACAAGTGTACGGCTGCCTGAAGTCGTCGAGCCTTCAAGCATGTTTGTCTTCAGGAATTTTAGGGGTTTCAGGTTTTTGCGGCAGAACATGCTAATGTTCAGTCGAGCGCATCTACGCGCAGTTTTCAGGAGGGCAAAGGTCCAGTTTGGTTTTTCGGAGGCCTCTAAGGGGATCAAGAGGCCATCTGTTGGTGACACTTCACTCGCTGAAGGCTTGTTTGGAAATAATATTCGCAAGGTTCCCAGGGATTGGTCTGAACTCTGCATCGTTGTGGGAGCTACAAATGTCGGAATTCGTATCTGTGTTTGCCCAAGTTGCATAACTAAACCAATAAAAATCGTAAAATCGCAGGGTCTCCTAAACCCCCAAAGCATTTCCCGGAGTGGTCCGGGAAAAGAGTCTCATCAAACATGTCCAAGCAACAATTGAGCAGTGCTTTTTTGGTGGTTCGGGGCCTATACACTACTTGCATGCCTTCGTGGAAGCCTCCGCGAGCCTACACCGCTGCAAAGGGTGCCTACGCGAGCTGAAGTCAGTTTCCAGGCGCTTACGCGGACGCCTACGCGGGCAAATGTGCAGCTCAAGTGTTGAAGTGCATTTTGGCAGCTCCAGCTGGAAATCGCAACTTTTCAGTACAAGTGCAGTTTTGGCAGCTCCGGCTCTATGATCACCCCGTTGGCAGTGCAAGTGAGGACCCTACTTCGGTCCAAGGATCTGGATGCTAGAAAAGGCCTGCGTACTCAAAATGCCTTGAAAGCCTACGCGAATGCCTACGCGAATGCCTACGCGGATGCCTACACGAATGCCTACGCGGGGCCTACGGGGAGCCGAAGCGCAGACTGCAGAACAAACAGAAGGAAGGCAAAAGAAGCAAATTCCTTTATACTTGGCAAACAGCATTGAGCCATGATTTGCTCAGCAAGCGCTTACGCGAAAAGTCCACGCGAGGGGTAACATGCAGTTCCCTTTTTGTATAAACCCATTCATTGATTAAAACCGCTGCTCAATTGGCCTCATTATCTTACAGTCACCCCGCCGTGTGGTAGTTAAAGGGAAACACCCCCGCACTTCTAGGGGTACCTTCCCCATTCTTTTCGAGAAGAGCGATGGTTGAACAGAATGAAAGAATCAACCCCTAGAGCAGTGTCTGACTACCTCCAGAAAGCGGAAGGCCTCGCGAAGAGCGCCTCGCTTCTTCCTGTCGTGACTCGTAGCCGAAACGAGCCCGGTGGCCATCGGATGAGACGGGGGGGCTTGTGTTGGGTGGCTCGTCTTTTCTGAGAAAACACATATATTTTTGGGCAGGGTTCTAGAGGGAAACAAAAAACTGCCGATTTGTGGGGTCTAATCTACCCTCAGGGGCCTTCTGGTGGCCATGGGTGAGCAAAAAGGAGTCGCCTTTTGTTTTGACGCAAATCTTCAAACAGCAGGCTCCATCCTGAAGAAATGAGATAAGCATCGCCATCAAGCTGAAACTACCCACAGCCCCTGAGGGTTGCCGTCACCCCCAAATCGCCCTTGTCCTGCCCAGGGTTTTGGTTCAGGGTTTAGGTTTAGGTTTAGGGCTTAGGTTTTGGGTTCACAGTTTAAGTTCGGGGTAGGGTTCAGGTTTAGGGTGTAGGCTAGGGATTGGGTTTAGGGTTCAGGTGTAGGGTGTAGGTTTAGGTTTAGGGTGTAGGTTTAGGGCTTAAGTTTGGGGTTTAGGTTTAGTTCAGGTTTAGGGTTCAGGTTTAGGTTTAGGGTTAGGTTTAGGGTGTAGGTTAAGGGTTTAGGTTTAGGGTTTTGGTTTTCTAGGTTAGGTGCCCCTCTGCAGGCAAGCTGCTAGTGCATGTCTTAAAAACTCTCAAGAAGTATCGGCTAGCTTTGTCCGAACAGCACATTCAGCAGCCGCCGTCTCTGCTCTGCCTAGCGCTTGGCCATGACTAATTCAAGCACGTGGTAGCGAAGACAGAAACTGCTTCAGGCGGATTAGGTCTCTAAGAAGTCTAGGTTCGGGCGTTGGGGCGTTGCTTTGGGGCGCAGGCAACCCTCAGGGGCTGGCCGTAAAACTAGACTAAACAAATCAATTGGTGTGCAAAAGCTAGACTCCGTTTGGTGCCTTTGAGCTGTTTTTTCCCAATTCTTTACTAACGCCCGATGCCCAAGCAAGCGCTGGACTGTCACCTCCTGCTGGTCCAGTGGATCCCAGCTACCACGTAGATTAGCAGCCATGTTCTTGGGGCCTTTTTGAGCCTGGTTCCCTTGGTTTTAGACACAGGTAAATGGAATCACTGGGTCCTTCGAGGGGCCAGCTTGAAAAAAACATGTGCGGCAAGCTGTAGACCTCAATAACTCGCTTTCAGTCAACATCGGTGTAAATCGTACCGTTGACGGCAATGGCAACTAACTGGAACCAAACTGAAACCAATGCTATCACTGTGCTCCACCAAACTAATTCAAAAGGACATCTGTGCCAGCATCTTTCCCAAGGTGAAAAGCCTCTGCAATACACATATCGGGCCCTCACGACCCAAATCTCGAAACCAATTAGGGAGTGATGTATTCTACGCTTTATGCATTATTTGCCAGTGAACGGCTCCAAGGTTCTAGTGACCAAGCAACAAAATTCGAACCCAGGAGCCCAGCTGGGAATCCCCTTCTGAACCTGTGAGAAATCACCGCTTTTGCTGCCAAAGTGGGCCACTCTGACAAGTTTGCAGCACTTGAAACGGAGGGTTCATGCCATACTTACATTTGCTTAAGCCCGCAGTGGAAAAACAAAATCCCGTAGTGATAGATTCCCTTGAAACCAGCAGGGAAAACACACATTCCAGCAAATGGAAACGTACACAAACTGCTTGGCCCAGGGGGTGGGTGGCACCCGCAAGCCCGCCCGTGTTGCACATGAATTGGTCGGCAGGTGCACATATTCATATGAGTCACAATCAAAACCCAGAACCATGTAAGAAATTAGCGAGGCGGCCGCACCCATTTATGGCTGGGATTCTCCCTTACCCTCCAATTCCGTGGGTTTCTATTGTGACTTATATTCCCAATAAACCAAACAAACTGCCATGGAACCCCCTCGGTTTCCTTGGGCATCTGGTCGTATATTGTTTTCTTCAAGGTGGCCTCTGCTTTGTACATGACCCAGTTTCCCTTGGTCCGTACAAGGAACTCTCTCTCGGCCTCTTCATGCTGCTGTTTGTCTCGCCGCAATGCTTGTGGGGATCCTCCGCCTGAAAAAAGCAAGGCACCAGCTTGGGCGGGTTCGCTTTTTATGGGTACTTTGGTGGGGTGTTGAAGGGAACTAGTGACATGCCCACTTGAGAGGGCAATATACAAACATGATGTCCTGTCATTGTTTTGTTTGCAATCTACCCACTGGACTGCCACTCACCTTGAGATGCTAGAAGACCAATATTATGACATTGCAAAGCAATCCAGTCATCCGCGTGCGTGTCACGCGTTAGTAGGAACTGTTTTCTTGCATTTTTTGCAAGGTTGCTACAAGCATGGTGCAACCGCTCTAAACTGGTGGCCTGAATCCCTTGTGCCGACTGGATACCTGTCATCTAAAAAGTACTTGATAGACATAGATCCCCAAATGATGCCCAACGGGTCCCATGAACTCCAAGAAAAAGTCAAACCCGTCGCCAATGACATATCGTGAGTAAGCATTCATACACGCAAAGGGGGGCTAGCACGTTCCTTGGTGCATCGTAAGGCTTGTCCCTGCGGCAAGTGACAATGTGTCGCCACTTGAGCACTCGGGGGCAAACTCATTCGGAAATTCCCCACGGAGCAAAGCTCAAAAACCAGGCCACTTCCAAGCAATGAGCGACCCGAGAAATCCTCCTAGCTTTGACGCCAGCAACAATCTTGGGAGTTGAGCCTTTTGGGGCCTAATGGACATGTCCGGACTGTTTCACCCTCAAAAAGGACACCTAAACGGACAGCTCGCTAGGGCTGACTTCCAATGCTCTTCGCCCGTGGTTGTCTTTCGACTCTTCGGAAACCACCATTTTCCCAGGGGGTTAGTCCATGTTCGGAAGAGATTCGGATCCCTGGACTACGTGCTCTAGTTGGATAGGCCTTAGCTGGAGGTACCTTCGGAGAGAACCTCCAAATGGGTTGTTCCTCTCAGTTGAGTGGATTGGTCAAACAAAAGAAATGACCTTCTTGTTTGCCACCAAAATGGTCTTTCCGAAACAGACGACTTTTAGCTTACCGCAAAAATATTCCAGAAAAGTACAAAGTCCATCAAAGTCCTGTGCCAGGCCCGGAGCGCATGATTTGGGAATCCATTCCCATCACCTGAACCCCGACCTTTGGCAATCCTCCGCACCCAACTGCGCCAGTCCTTTGCGCTTTGCGCTTACGAAACCGAGCCTTGAACAAGGCGTTCACTGCTCCTCACTGAACTCTGAAGGTAGTGCATCTCTTGCAGGATCTGCTCCTGGCAGGAAAGCCAAGAGAGCTTCCCGGCCGGAATGCCAGCCCATACCTGAAGCGCCCTTCAGTGAAGGGAAGTCCAAACGATTTCTGCTGCAACTCATCCCTGCCTTCCACCAAATAAAAGGGGGGACCAGTGAGTCAGCTCATGAACTACGATCGGGCACAAAAATCCGTGTGCGACTGTCCAGTCGCACTTTCTCTTTAAGAAGGGGTGCCTGAGAAGGGTCATCATGGGAACCCCAGATTAATCAACCCCTTTCTATAAATATGGATAATATGGAGGTGTCCCCCTCCAAAAGTGACGCACACCCCACAAAACCCAGGGACACCCACCTAATGAAAAATATTCTGTGGCAGATTAATCTGGGTTCGCATTGCCTGGGTAAGTGTCATATAACCTTCCACTCTTCCAAGTCCCATTTCCTTGAGGTAGTTTCTGACAAGCCTCCCCACCACCATCTGGTTTTGGTATAAAGTTCAAAGAGAACCCCCCTTCAAAAGAACGCAGGGTACCACTTGAGAGCCTTATGGGGGAGGGGCTGTCAAAATGGGTCCTTTTGGAACCCGGCATGTGGCCTTCTATAAAGCACAAGGCCCGTAATTTTGACAACGCTGGGACTTGTGGTTTTGGGATTTGACAACCAATAGAGAACCAATCCAGCACAAAAAAAAAACATATCCCATGGCCTCTTGCATCTTGGACCTGTGCAGCTTCTCGTCAGACTCATCCTTAGGGCTAACCCCAGGACCAAGAGGAATCGCCTGAGAGGGAAGCCCTTAACCTAGATTTAATGCTCATTCAGAAACTATTGGACCTGTAAGTCTGGCGAGCCATGAACAAATAAGCTTTCTCCCATGGCCCTTTCTTTCACAATCCACTGACTTCGCAGGCTCTGATTCACTATTCATAGCACTATTCCCGCGACCTCCACGCCCCCAGGGTTCTCCTTTTGTTTCCCTTTCAAACTCAGGGAAAGGGTACCCTCAAAAAATACACATTATGCATGTAGTTGGTAATTATGTGGCCAGAATCTGATCTTCCGGTTTGGATAGGTCGGTGTATACCCATAAAACCCATCGCTTCAGCTTACCAAACATGACATGCTGGCAAACAATTGGTTTGTCTCAAAACAGGGAACACCCAAAATGGTGGTTTTCCTTTTGGGTTTCCCTTTGAAACTGCAACAAAAAGGGGTACCCTCAAAATTGACACTCCCCCCTTGTGTCTTGCTGGGGCTTAACATGTGTCTTTGATGTAGTTTGAGGGGTCCAGGCGAAAAGCCCGTGATCCAAAAGACCGCCCCCCTTTAAAGGCTCCTTGTAAACACCAATTGTCTCCCCAGAGGTTTGGAGGTTCAACGCAACCCTGAGGGTGGCCTTGAACACGCCACAAGCAGAAGCCGAAATAACAAGACCGCGCCATGACAAAAGCGGGGTGTGTTGCTCAAAAAAAAGAAACACTGGCACCGACACCAAAAACTCGGGGGTTGGGCGGGGGGCTCTGAATCACCGGTGAATTCCGAAAAAGAAAAAAGACACAATTCCCGGCAGGGCTACCAGCTGGCTCGGGCAGGTCAAAAACGGGGTTTCCGAAGGGTAGATTTCCTTGGACCTCGACCGTGGGAAAAAGTGCCATCGAAAATCCACACTTGCTCAACAATCCTGAAACCTTTCCATGTCCTGAGCACTTACTTCGGATGCAATTCTTTTCATATCACATCTTGGTCTCCTTCGGAAACCATAAAAACCCACACAATCGAATGGCGCAACACTTCTAGCACGGCCATTCTTCCAGCCACTTTGCAAGCAACCATCTCTATGTCCCGGTAAAAACTGGCTTGGACCCGGTGCCGGCACTAGACCGGCACCAGACCCAGCCGCATGCCGAGGCGCCATGAGCCGCTGCAGCTCTCGGTGCAGATCCCCCAGCTGACGTCGCAGCTGCAGCTCTTTGGCCTCGTCCTCCTGGCGGTGCCTGGCCACCTGAGCCGCTCGAAGGCTCCAAGGCGAAGGCTGGGGTTGTGCGGGGGGGGTCCGTTCTAGCGGGTTTGTGGGTTGGGGGGGGTCCTGCAAAATGGGCGTTCGTTTGCAGCGGGGTGCTTGCGAATGTAGTTCTAACTACAAGTATGGCATACA